>MJUU01066708.1:0-17776 GCA_002080025.1 Modiolus philippinarum
ACTCCCGTTGTTGAGTATCTTTACACGTGACGGAAACTTCTGATTTTGTAGTGTTTCCGAAGCACTGGGACAGAAGTGTGACGCGAGAATTTCCGTATTTGTGTCAATGGCATTTAACTTGTATAAAGGGTCCACCTTATTACAGAAAATTTGTTTTGATTTGATAAATTACTCAATTGAGTCGCATTTCATACAATTGATAGCCATCGAAATATATATGGAAATGCTCGCGTCGCATTTCAACCCCAGTTCTAAGACTTCTTATCCAGCTCACAGAGGCATCAAGATGATTATGAAGTGATATTGGTCAGTTTATGCTTTCATGCGTGGGTTGATGGCGCCAGCGTAGTTAGCACTGGTAAGCCCAGAATCTGCTATAGCATGAAGGGCACTTAGTCGATTCATACGTATCTCAAAACGTTTGCCCTTATGGAATTTCCCGTTGATGAGGATCACAATGGTTGGGCTCCTTTTCAGAAATCCACATTTTTTTTGGTTTCAGCTTTCACCCATGACCAGTAAGACATGGATGTGGCGTTGTTCGACAATTAGCAAAGAATTGCGCTCAAACCGGTGCTAGGGGCCGTCTTTAACTTACTGTGAGTTATTAGCAAAGTTCATTGTTGAAGGCGTCATTGTGACATCAAGATGAAGACCAACAATAAATGCGTTGTTCCTTTGCTTGTTTTTTACCATGTATTTGTAGAGACTTTGTCTCATGTGCATTTACTCCAAATTCTTTTTCCAACACATTTAAACCCCACTCTGAGCATGTTGAAAGTTGAGCTGAGGGTAGTAAAGGGTTATTTTCGTGCAACGTTTTTGGCGTTTTATAAATTCGTGTTTTTGTTTTGTGTGTTTATTCCTCGTGTTTTCGTGTTGGCATTATTTCACGTGCCTCGTTTTTGTCCACATTTTGAGCTTGTGATTCGTTTTGAATATTTTATATTTCGAGCGTGAAAAACCGGGACTTGTTACAATTAGAATTCTAACGGCACCGGAAAATATCACAGGGCAAAAATTCATAGATTTTCATTGATTTTAAGAGCTTTCAGGTAAAAAAAAAACTTTAGATAGGATGCCAGTGATATCTTAAATGATAATGTCTTCTCAAGTTTTCGGCAACAATTTTCCGTGTTTCGTGGTTGGCCATTTTTATCACTCGTATTTCGTTTTCAGCAATTTTAAGCACGTTTTTCGTGTTTTAGGCCCCCTTTACCACCTCTGAGCTTCATCAGACTTTTTGACTCTGGTAAAATAAAAACTCAAATATACGATTGAAGGGATGATTTTGATTTCAGTATAAGTAATTTCCCTTTTATTGACAGCGACATTCCTCTAGCTCCATCCTAAGGGATCTATATTTCTCAACTAGTACTATTCGCACGCGTTTGTTCTACTCTTGACGATTTTAATTAACGTAACCTTACTATCACTGCCAAACTTTTACAACAAGGTTACAGATTTCATAAGTTGTTGAACACTTTTAAGAAGTTTTAGATGTGATATCTAAATATGGCGTTACTCACAAACAGCTTTTCTTATCTTCGTTTTTACGGAAATGTGGAAAAATGCAAAAAAAAAAAAAAAACAAAAAAAAACAAAAAAAAACAAAAAAAAAAACAAAAAAAAACTGATTACAGATCCAAAAAAACTAGAAGGTAACTGACATTCTTTACCTAATAGGGGATATCGACAAGATACTCTGCTCGCATCCGTAAAATTAGCTTTGAGATCTGGTGACCTAAATATTTTACACACATACTGGCCTCTCACTGAGACTGCTGATGTCTGCTTAAATATATGATGATTATTGATCAACCCTCCAGGAAGTTTTAAATTTGATATTTCTTCCGTAGTGCGTCAGTGTTTTACCAGCAGACTAGGCTCCTCGAGCTAGCCGGCAGTTTAGCGGCGAGCACCCATTGACCCATCTTTCAAAATTACGTATTGTCATTTTCTCCCCTGACCCAAGATTGTGGTCATGGAGTTAGAAGTCTACCTGTACTGGGTTTTATTCGCTTGTTTATGATACTATAGGGAAACGGGACAGATAAAGATACTGCCGGTACCAAGTCCGGCTGTCCCGAGTTCCTATCGTTGTGTAGGTTTGTCTTTTGTCTTGTTTGTGTTTTTCCTGTTTAGTTTCCTGGTAGATTGTGTCATGTGACTGTAATTTTCAGCCATTTTAGATGTTTCCTGTTATCCAATCCTTTACTTTTGTTGCTTTTCTGAGTTGCTAACGAATTGACTTGATCGATCACGATACAAGTCAGCTGTGGTTGACTGCTGGTGTTTGGGACATGCTGTAGTTTAGTTTACAGAGATGATTGGACACAAGTAAAACACATTAATGAAGTCCTCTCCTTATATAAATTTTTTACAATTTTTAAAAAGCTGCGTTTGTCAACAACGTTTTCGGTTATTTATTTTTTTTTATTCCCATAAAATTATTGTTCAGGGGTTATAAGATATGGATATCTGGTTAAAACAGAGTTTTCAGTATATCACGCTCCGATGGATAGAGATGAACTGTTTCTCCTCTTTGTATCCGTCATTTCGTCTGTTCGTTGCATATCATTTCTGTATCATATTCAGAAACTTCATCAGTCATTTGCTATTTTGCTACCAAGCTTCAGTAAAAATGAGAAAGTACATAATTCTATTCCAAGAAGCTGTAAACAGGTCGAAGCAGCATAAATATCATTCATTTATCAAGACCTATACTTTCAGCTGAAGTAATTATTTGAATTTTGACTTTATTTTCTGCAGTTTTAACTGAAGGATTAGGAAAGAATTTTGTCACAGTCAGTGTAAAAGTAGTAGATTGCCCTGACTTAACACAGAAACCATTTAGTCTATCTGCGCCAGGTAAGTAGATTGCCCTGACTTAACACAGAAACCATTTAGTCTATCTGCGCCAGGTAAGTACTCCACACAAACTTAGTTGACCAAGCAGATCGTCCAGTCATAGACACGATTTATTGTCTGCAAAAGCTAAGTATTCTACCCAACACATGTCTGTATCATATACTGAGTGGACCACAGGGGCCTGTAGCAATATTTACTTTATCTTCATTTATTTGATAATATTTAATTCATCTTCATAAAGTAGGTGGTCTACACTCAGTGCAAGTATTAACAGGTACGAAGTGGCCCTGTGGATTGTCCAGACAAACGATCTGCATTGAAGGGACACGAGTTGTCAAAAGGCCATCGCAAGAAACTAAATACAGTAACTTGTGTATTTAACCATCTGTACCAGTTAAATGGAGTCTGTATTAGGTATTGAGTGTATAACGTATTGTCCAAACAAACACATATATACTATTTAATCTGTCTGAATCAGGCAACTAGTCTTCATTTAATTTCGCGCCAGGTGAGTTGTCTAAGACATGTCTGCATCAAGTACTTTAAGATTGTCCAGACTAACACAAAACATTAAGTTACACACTCTCCGCATGAGGCAATTAGTTTGTTTATTAACCACAGGAACCTTTTAGCACCTGTCTGCATGAGGTTAGTGGCTTGTTGTCCAGACTATATAAAAGCTGCCTGCGTTAGATAGGTAGACGGACTTCCAAAAAAAAAAATCATACAATAATTGTTCTTTATGATTAAAAATATGCTTTAACCACTACCTGTAACCGTGTACAGCAGAAAATGATTTTCCCTGATTTTTGTACTAATTTTCCCTGATTTTAATACTGATTTTCCCTGATTTCTCAGAAATTTCTACCAAAAAATGTAATTATATATGAATTAATGATAAGCAGTAACAATTATTATGAAATATATCTTTTCAAATTAAATATATTTCCTGTGTACATTATTGACAACATGTTGTGAATCCCCAAAACCAGTAAAATAGGTGGATAAAGGAAGCTGGTACAATGAATCAGGTGATTTGTTGTATAAAATGCTTTATTTAAGCAAATTATGATATTTTTTTATTTTGCTTCTTTAAGTTTTAACAATTACTAAAACAATCAGTTATCATTTGTACAAATAAAATAGGAAAGAATGTTTTTGAAATATATTTTCTCTATTTGAAGCAGTGTACTGATTGTCCCAGATCAGTGTACTGATTGTCCTTGAAAGACACAATGTCAGTACTGATTTTCACTGATTTGGTATTTGAATATTTTTTCGGTAAACGGTGCTGACAGCTTTCTATATGATTTTTGTCTATTTGCAGAAAAGTGGCAACTTCTGAATATTTCTTCTGTCAAGATTTTTCTATGCTTGTTCAGTATTGATCTACAGAAAACAGCAGGAAACATTGTTTAACATTACACCTTGTTCAACACATTTCAATGGTTTTCTTTTCTGAAAAGACACCGTATATGCTGTAGCTGGCAACAAATACTTTAACAAAAGTCCTTGAGTGGTTCCTTAAAAATATGTCCAGAAGGTCAATACTCTATCCAAGATGGCCATCTGCGGGCAATACAGTTAACCATTGAAACCTATGGCAAAAACAGTTTATTGAACTTCTCTAAAACCACTTGACCATTTATATCAAATCTATATGCAAAGGTGAAAAGGTGAAACTATTTTTCCTTTCCAAAAAAGATATCAAGCAGGTTTTCACCCCATCCATGATGGCCGCCAATTGGGAACAAACCTTAGTATTGGAACTTATGGGAATATATTCACATTTTTTTCCTCTGAAACAATTGGTTGTACGATTGTAACAAAACTTTGCTACAATACTCCTTGTGTCCCCTCGAAAAAATTATGTGTCCAACATGTCTGCACTCCTTCCAAGATGGCTGCCAGTGAGGAACATAGTTCACATTTGAAACTCCCGCCGTGCGCGATCCCAGTTTATGAATAGGCCCGCAGCATCCTCTGGGCTTGGAATATGAGTCTTCCTAACAGAGGACCCCGAGGGAACCCCGGGATATAGAAATAGGACCTAGTATCTCCGGTTTGCGGGGTATGACCCCTCCTAAACGGGGCTGACCCCGAGGGAACCCCGGGATATAGAAATTGGATCCATTCCGTGGTTGTGCGGGATTAATAAATACACAACCCATCTTTCGGATGGGATGAAAACTCGGATCCACGTGTTGGAAGAAATGCCACGCTTCCTGCACGTTAAAGAACCCTTGTAGCAAGCTCTTTTTTGAGTGGTCCGTAGGTGATCGGCTACAAGGCTAAATTCCCCGCCCTTTTCGATTTCACCCTACTTTTCCAGTGGCAGTCAGAATTTCCCGTTCCATGGCCCTTTCCATACCCCAAAGTGATTATTTATTAACAAACTTGTTCTCGTCTTGATATAGCTGAAATATTGCTGAGTAGACGTTAAACAATATTCAATCAATCAATCAATCACACTTGAAACTCATCTTTTCTGAAAGTACTTGGCAACTTTAAACAAAACTCAGGTCTGCAAGATATCTGCCAGTAGAGCATAATAATATTGGACTCTATATACATTGAGGTTTATAAACATTGAAATGGAAAAAAATTATGTGTCCAACATGTCTGCAACCCTGAAACAGCTGGATTTATTGGATAGTCTATATAAGAAATGGTCCAGGCGAGTGGTACAGACTCTCGAGAGGCTCTTATATAGTTCAGCATCACCTTAAGTCATCTTATAGATACAAGTAAACAATTTTACCTCATAGTAAGTTCAAGGGAGCCCTAACATTCGTCTAACCTAATAACAGGATATATGTACATGTAATTTTGATAGAAAACTAGATGGCAACATTTGTATACTCCTTATAAGTAATACTGGTGTGAAATGAAGTACAACCATTACAAAAAATCATAGTATTTCTTTATTCTTATGTTTGACATGAACCTAAATTGACATATTATATTTTGTTTAAATCAGGGAAAATCTGTACAGGAGTCGGGGACAATCAGTACAGACCAGAAGACGATCAGGGACAATCTGTACACCAGAGCTAAATCAAAATAACTTATTTTAAATGGTTACAAATTCAAATTATACAAAAAATTACATAACAGAGTAAATTATAAACATATGAACTATAATTAAACTGTTTCAAAATATTAATAAGAATCGTGCATTATTCAGCAAACTTAAAAACACACATTTATTAGCATACACAACCAGGAAATTGAGCTACACAAGGTCATGATGCAATCCTATTGACAATCCCATACATTCAAATTCTTTACTAATGACCATTGTCCAGACTTGCTAAATGATCTGTATCAAATTCATTATCTCAAGCCGTTTATAAGCTAATTATTGTAGATAAGCGAGATACTGATCAGTGAAAATCAGTACTTGATCAGTGAAAATCAGTACAAAAATCAGGGAAAATCATTTTCTGCTGTACACGGTTACAGGTAGTGTTTAACAGAAACAACGAATAGTTTATCAAAGTCTCTTTTCTTGCAAAATAAAATAATGGTAAAAAGTACCCTATTAATTAGTGCGCATGCAAAAATCATCTTAAAATAAGTATAAGAACCACTCCTTACAGATTTATGAGAGACTGTACAAGTATATGTATAAACACTTTAATAATAGCCCTTCACATAATTAAAAACTAAAAATAGAAAGTTAAGGCCCGTTTACACGATCAAAGTTTTCTATCAAAAACTTTGTCAAAGTTTTTTGATGGAAAACTTTGTCAAAAAAGCTTTGTCAAAGTATCTGTTTACACGATCAAAGTTTTGTTTGACAAAAACCTACAAATACACAGGAAAAACAAACATGGATGATTATGACGAACCCTTGAATTTTTATGCAGCATGGGGTTAGGGGTTGATAAAAAAACAGTGTTTGTGGTAATGCATGGCGTCCACGTAGACTAGGGAAACCATGCACAAGAGTGGAAGACGTAGTCGAATTTAAGGGACCGACCATTTAACTTGAAGAGGGTGTGTGTGTGTGGGGGGGGGGCTAAAAAATATTTTGGAGCTGATTTTATGTGTAAAAAATATTTTGGCTGCCAAATTTTTTGATGAAAAAAAATTGTCTGAAGGAGGCTTTCTGCCCCCCCCCCCCAAAATAATGTTAATTTTGAAAAAAAAAAATTTTGTTGATACACGTGAATAATATAAATAAATTGTTTCTGTCCAGAAAAAAACCATAACCCCCGTCAGGTTAAATGGTCGGTCCCTAGATGAAAAACCTATGGCAAAAAGTGAGAGACTTTAAACCAACTTTAATCTAGAAATAAAAGGGATAGACAGCATGATACCTACCACTCTTTTCACGTTTGGACAAGTGTTGAAAGGAGAAAGGCTCCCACTTATCAGCCCTTCAATTTTTCCGTACGGAAGCATGGAGGGGACATGTGATTTTTTTTCTATCTCGTGACCACGACATACTATGTCGTGGCCACGAGAGACTAACACGTTCCCACGACATACTTAGTCGTGGCCACGAGATAGCTATCTCGTTCTCGCGAGATACTATCTCGTTCCCACTAGATACTATCTCGTTCCCACGACTTACTAAGTCGTAGCCACGAGATAGCTATGTCGTGGCCACAAGATACTTACTCGTCCCACGACATACTAAGTCGTGGCCACGAGATAACTATGTCGTGGCCACGAGAGACTAACACGTTCCCACGACATACTTAGTCGTGGCCACGAGATAGCTATCTCGTTCTCACGAGATACTATCTCGTTCCCACTAGATACTATCTCGTTCCCACGACTTACTAAGTCGTGGCCACGAGATAGCTATGTCGTGGCCACAAGATACTTACTCGTCCCACGACATACTAAGTCGTGGCCACGAGATAACTATGTCGTGGCCACGAGATACTATCTCGTTCCCACGACATACTAAGTCATCGCAACGAGATACTATCTCGTTCCCACGAAATACTAAGTCGTGGCCACGAGATGCAAAGTCGTGGCCACGAGATGCTAAGTCGTGGCCACGAGATACTTATACACTTAGAAACTTTCAACAACGAGCTTTGCTCATACTCATAGCTATCTCGTGGCCACGACTTAGTATGTCGTGGGAACGAGTTAGTATCTCGTGGTCACGACTTAGTATGTTGTGGGAATGAGATAGTATCTCGTGGCCACGACATATTACCTATCTCGTTGGAACGACATAGCTTTCTCGTGGCCACGACTTAGTAAGTCGTTGGAACGAGATAGCTATCTCGTGGCCATGACTTAGTATCTCGTGGCCACGAGTTAGTATGTCGTGGCAACGAGATAGTATCTCGTTGGAACGACATAGCTTTCTCGTGGCCACGACTTAGTAAGTCGTTGGAACGAGATAGCTATCTCGTGGCCACGACTTAGTATGTCGTGGGAACAAGTTTGTATCTCGTGGCCACGACTTAGTATGTCGTGGGAACGAGTTAGTATCTCGTGGCGACGACTTAGTATGTCGTGGTCACGACATAGCTATCTCATGGCGACGACTTAGTATGTCTTGGCCACGAGATAGAAAAAAATTCACTTTTCCCTTCCATACTTCCGTAATTCCGGGAGTTTAGTACCTGCATATTTATTGTGTACGGTAGTGAAGCATTATAAAATGTAAACAAATCTGACCCAAAATTTTTTTTTAAGTTTCCTGCTTGGGTCTTTAATTATAAGTTGTATCTAGTGACGTGTATGGCATGCCAAACCACAAAAATTAGATTATTCAAAAATATGGCATTATCTCAGGTATACATTATCTGTATTTTGTGTGGTTTTGACGCAAATATTATATCATTACCTCCAGATAATGAAAAACAGAAAAAGGTCTCTATGAATTACTGAGATAATACATGCTTATCTGGAGGTAATAAGCTTATCAGTTTACAGGTAATGAACTTACTTATCAGGTAACAGGTACTGAACTATCTAATGATAAATGTCAAATTGGCATATTTTTTTTTAGAAAAAATGACTATCAATCAATTCCTTACTTCTATTGTTTTGAAAAATACAGAGAATGCAAAATATTTCTTCAATAAAAAACATAATCTATCGATATTATAACTTTGAAATTTTTCTCGGTCCTTGAAAATGTAGTGTTTGTTTTTGTATTCAGACGAAATTTGAAAGTCTCCACACAACAAGATTTAAAAGAAATATACTTTTTGGATTTTTTAGTTGATACGATGAATTATTTTTGTTGGTTTCAATAAACAATTACTCAATTCTGCGAGGGTGGCACACTTACATGTATATTTCATAGAATATTCATTTAGGTAACGATCATGGGTGACTGGAGGACGAGACAGGTAATTTTAATCAAAGTACAGAGTACTGTTATTCGGTTTTCCCTGTTTAGTTGAAAAAAATTGTTTTACTCTTTCGTCAGCTAAATAAACTGAGGTACAAAAAAAATTCAAAGAAAATACAAAGAGAAAGGGAGAGAGATGCGTACAATTTTGATGACAAACATTGCATATACATTACGTTTTGAACTGAATTATTTTGATTTGTCATCACGCCTCGGAGTCTATAAAAATTTTCTACCAGAATCCGTACAATATATCCAAATGACGCTCTTGATAACCGCCTTGTCTGCCTAAGTGATAAGTGAAACAACGTCAATTCATACGCGTAAAACATTTTCAATATTTCTTATACATTTTGGTTTCAAATCGAAAGTATCACGGATAACGAAGTCAAGAAGATTTGAAATACGAGTGGTCTTTCAATTAGATTGACAAATACCCCTTCATATTTGCATAAGATACATCAGTGGTCGTACGAATTTCAAGCATTTAGAAACAACATGTACATAATTGTTATGTCGTGAAAATCTTTCCAGTCTCGCAAACGGTATAGTTTCTTTATTAAAATGAAATGGACGGAGTTCGTTTCATGACAAGTATGGTTAGAATATTTATTTTTACAAATTACTGAATTATTTACAAAAACGCTCAAGCCCCTCCTGAAAATCAAAATGACCGCCCCATAAAACTCCTGAACACTGTTTCACAGGACACATTTTCGGATTACACAAGATGTGAATATCGATGTTTGAAACGAACGTTGCACAGGTGATGTTACATAACCAAGTTTTGTGCTATATTACGTGCGTCTGTCCTGTTAACATCATTGATCCTTCCGCAGAAATATATATTCCTGTGTTCTTTTCATTCCCGTTTTGCAGGATGCTCATATAAATACATTGTCCTCATAAATGCATGTATAATGTCACATTAGGAAAGATATCGTCAAGTAAATGAACAATTTTGACGCCAAATAATCATGTGACGACATATTCATACCCGGGATAATATCAGTTTCGACAGCTATATGAAGTTTTCCTGACGGAAAACCTCATAAAAATTAAATATTGTGATATTGTAATTTTTGATAGATAGACATAACTTTATTCACATAAACAAATTTTAGAAAAGACACAGAGAAAATACAGAATAATATACAAAATTCGTTACAAATAGCAAATGGATAATTATGAACAAAAAGCGAGAAAAAAAATGTCTGTTACCATTCCAAAATTCGCTAGGATTATATACTCTTTCATAATTCCATATTTTTTCAGTATATATATACTTTGATCTGATAAAGACTGAATTTGATTAATTATTGAAATTTATCTATTAACGTCTTATTTGGTTGCAAAATAAATCAGATAATACGATTAACCCGCAGATATTACGTCTGATTGTTTTTTAGATAAAACAGATAACACACATTATTGCACGCTAAAACCACAAAAATGCAGATATAACAAACTACTGTGTAATTCTTTTTCATTTGCAGATAAAACATTATTACCTCGTAATTTCAAATCGACCCAGGTGTAAAATATAAATATGTACTTATCTGGAGGAAACCAGATAATATATGTCAAGTAATGTGTGCCAAAACAGCAAAGATTCAGATAATAATGCATTACCTGAGATAACGCCTTATTATCAAATTTTTGTTGTTTTGGAGTGCCAAAGACTGCAAAGGTAAAATAAATTTCAATACTAAAGGTAGAGCGAGGATATTTAAATGATCTATTAACTTTTTTCAGAAGCAATAAGTGGAAGGGAGGAAATTAAGCTTTGCACTTGTAGTCATCAATTCTTATTCAGTACAAGTATACCAATATTGAGGAAAATCAAGATCATAATCATACTGCAAGCGTTTACATTATTTTATACTGCAAAGAAAAACACAATAAAAATTTAATCAGAAACAACTTTTTAGAATTTGCAACTATGGTAAACAACTCAATAAGAAATTCTTGGTCGTTAATGATAGCGGGTCTCATTTCTAGTGTTATAATGAACCTAGATGTAAAATGGCCCACTGTGTCAGAGGAAATGATCTTTGAATGTGTTTTCCCATAAGGTCCAATGTTAAACTAAGTTCCCCGCTGTTGGCCATCTAGGATCTGATGGGGACTTGCCGGGTACATTTTTTAAAGGGGACCAACTAAGGACAGTTGTGACCAAGTATTGTTTCGATTGGACAAGTAGTATCAGAGGAGAAGATCTTTGAATGGGTTTTCCCATAGGGTACAATGTTAAACTAGTTCCCCGCTGGCAGGCATTTTAGATCTAATGGGGACATGTCGGACACAATTTTCAAGGGGGACCAACTAAAGACAGTTGTGACCAAGCATGGTTACAATTGGCCAAGAAGTCTCAGAGGAGAAGATCTTTGAATGTGTTTTCCAAAAGGGTCCAGTGTTGAACAAAGTTGGCCGCTGGCGGTCATCTTGGATCTGATGGAAACTTGCCAGACACATTTTTCAAAGGGGACCAACTAAGTATGGTTCAAATTGGCCGAGTAG
Source organism: Modiolus philippinarum (assembly GCA_002080025.1). Taxonomy (NCBI): domain Eukaryota; kingdom Metazoa; phylum Mollusca; class Bivalvia; order Mytilida; family Modiolidae; genus Modiolus; species Modiolus philippinarum. The sequence continues at coordinate 11,726 of MJUU01066708.1, forward strand.
TCTCAGAGGAGAAGATCTTTGAATAACTTTTCCCATAGGGTCTAATGTAAAACTAAGTTCCCCGCTGGTACCCACCTAGGAGGGGGTCCACAACTTCCATTATGAAGATAAAATGTAGTCCTTGACATACTTAACATTTTTGCCTAAACTCTTGACCTCTATCTCAAATCTTTATTGAAATACAAGGCAAAATGTATAAAGTTACAAAAATTTGACCAATAAAGGACAATAACTCCTCTATATGTGTTCAGATTTTCAAAATTTCTAGGTGGCTAGTTCTTAATATGCTGAACATTTTTGCAATGTAAAGTTAAACTCTATCTGTTGTAGTTTTTAAGATAAAAAATAAAAATTATCAAAATTTTGAAAATTTCGCGGAAAAGGACACTAACTCTAAGACGGGTTTTCAGATTTTCTTCAAAGTTGCAGGGCAGGTAGATCTTGTAATGCTGATCACTTTTACTTTGTCAGATTTTTTATATCTGTAATGCTTAAAAAAACAGCAAATTACCCCTTTGTGCTATTTTTAGTAACGACAGCCATAAAGTTTGGTCCTCGGACTAATTGAACATAACTTTGAATCTATATACCGTGGTAATGATTCAGGCCAAGTTTGGTTAAAATTGGCCCGGGGGTTTCAGAGGAGAAGATTTTTAAAAATGCTACGACGGACGGACGCAAAGTGATGGCAATAGCTCACATGTGTTATTCAGCTCATTTTCTGAGGGACGGATAGCGTAAAGGGAGACCGGAAGAAAAGAGAGAGGGGTTAGAGAAAGGATAAACAGGTTGGGAAAAAGGCAAAAAGGGACAAAAAATGATATAAAGGAGAAAAGGAACATGAAAGGGAGACGAGGAGAAAAGAGAAACCAACAATTTCTTTTCAAATACCTGTACCAAATCAGGACATTTGCGATTTCTCCAATGGTTGTACCTGCTTTGTCTTTTTGGATTTTGGCTTTTGACAATTCTGTTCTGTATTTTTGTTATTACACTCATTTTGTGTTGGGGTGGACAGGGTAAAGGGAGACCGAGAGACGGGAAAAGAGAAAGAGGACATAGAAAAGGAATTAGGCCTGAGAAAAGAAAAAGGCACTATTACCAGTCCGCATCCTTATTTTGTATAGATTTTTTAAATGAAATAAAAGGGACAACAGGAAACACCTACAATGACTGAAAATTATAATTACATGCCACAATATGCTAGGGAACTACAGTTTAACGCCAGTTTTCCTTTGCTTGATATACTGTAAAAATTTAAGAGACTTTATTTGATGGCTACATAATTAATGTATACTTGCTGAGAAATTTGAAAAGAACATGTTTCAGCCTCTCTCATTGAGTTTCAACATTCGACAATCAGAAATAGTAAAATTAGGGATCGGGCCTGAGCTTCAATGTACAACCTACCGTACTAAAGCTTCGGACCAAAAATTTAATCACATTTTTACATTTATTTTCTTTTTAATGTCAACAATCACATATCACACACATTCCTTAATTCAGAAACAAAATTCACCGTAACTTCGGTATTAAGTTATTTGTTATCACTGGGTCGATGTCACTGCTGGTGGACTGTTAGTCCCCGAGGGTATTCACCAGCCCAGTAGTTGGTACTTCTGTGCTGACCCGGAAGCCGATTCTATTTGAAACCATACAATATCTAAATTTTTGTAAATTTTGTTGAAAACTAAGGAGTATCTTCCTCATGCAAAGCTCTGTCCTTAGCTGATTTTGGCTTTCTATTTAGATAATATTGGTTAATTGTTCTCTATCAGTTGACTTTATGGTCTTCCAAACGTTTAGATTTTATCTGCACTGAAGAGACCTAAGTTGTCGAAATGCGGATGTGCAAAAACAAAATTCACCTTAACTTGTTTGTTTTATTTGCATCAATATTTTTATAACTTCAATTCAATTCGGTATTATTCAACTAATCTGGAACATGTATTAAAATGCAACATGCACATTCCTCTGGTTTATAAAAGTCTACCCGTTTCGCCCCTCCGCCAAGCGAACGATAATTTAAATTGGTGCTATCGATAGAAATAAGATATTAATAATTGTAGGAAAATTACAATACATGAAAAAGAAGACATACATATCTACAATTGTAATGGATTATGCGAAAGAAAGAAACATTTAAAAAGAAATAAACGTTGTCAATGCTGTTTGCAAATATTTATTGGTGCCGTTTGAATCTAATATACCAAGCAATGACTATACATTACATAGTCCCTGTACCAAGATATCTATTGTTACAATTAGTGCAACGGTAAAATTTCTGCTGACGATTATTTGTTACTGTTTGGCAGTTCTGAATTCTTGTGATAGACTTAGCCGGAAGTAAAATTTGCGTATTGGGCTAGTTCGCACTGGTCCAGTAAATCCGTATTGGGCAAGTAAACAATGTAAGAATATCAAATCATATGCAGTAAAACCATATGAGACAAAGTCTCTACAAATACATGGTTATACCAAGGAACAACGCTTGTATTGCATGCTGTTTATCTTAGTCAACATGAGTCCTTCAACAGTGAGCTCTGTTCATAGCTCATAATAAGTTTAAGACAGCCCCTAGCACTGGTTTGAGCGGAATTCATTGCTATATGTAGAGCAACGCTACTAATGACTTCTCCAGATGGAACCGTTTTCCTATAGTGCTGTCTGGTGCCTATAATGCAGCAGCCGACAGGCGAGGGCACTATTCGCACCAGACAACACTATAGGAAAACGGTTCCCGAGGGAGAAGTCTGTAATTAATTTAGTGCATAACAGAAAAGAAAACAAAGTGAAAAAGAGACAAAGTATAGTAAACCGGAAGTCATGTGAGGTATAGTCCTGTCGTCAAACTAGGTAAACTAACTAGAAAACACGAGGGGACTTTATAAACATAAGTGGATGATATAAATCGGATAATAGTTTTTTTGAAATAAAAACGATACGCTAGGCTATGGAATAGCCTTGGATAGAAAATTGTGTGTTTGATTGACAAGGGTGTGATGGCTCATGATGTACTTGGCTTCGAAACATAAACCTTTTACAGCACACACACAGCTCTTTATTCTTTCGCAAAAACGCAATTCTATCTCTTTCCACCTTTCGTTCTCCATTGCCAAAGTATCTCCACAAACTACAATCAGGCTTTGTTTAACGCAATTGAAAAGTCTTTTATAGTATTTGTATATTATTGATTATTGCACAATACCTCATCTTTATTTATTAACTTCTGGTTTTAAATTTATACATTACTGTTCTTATTCTTTTTATCATATCTATATTTATAAATTTGGCTAAGCGATATTGCAATACCAATCCCATCATCCTCTATACAAACCTGTTCCCAGTACCACCTATAGTATATGTTTATAATACTTTTCAACTTCCACAAGGAAACAGAAAAATTGAACCCCACCCCGTTTTATCAGGACGAAACTGGACGCCATTTTGATTTTCGAGAATCTGAAATTCCTATTGGTCAATAGTCTTCAGCGCATGCGTTCTCCCCACTGCGCAAGCGTACTCCCCACTTTCCCCCAAGAACTATCTATATAGCTAGGCTATTCCATAGCCTAGCTAATGACTGTTGGAATATAGTGACGTCAGATTATCCAATGAAATCGTAGGATTTTTACTTGTTATGTACTAAAACCATGTAATTTCACGTCATGCATGCGGGATCGCATGGATGCGGGATCAATATCTGATAAAGTGTTAATCCTTATTGGGCCCGATTTCCAAATTTATCAACTAAACATTTGTATGGAGAGAAGCTCTTTCAAAAGTTGTGATTTTGACAATAAATACAGCAAAGTTATCCAGGCGTCCATTTCGCGCACCTGCCATGTGGTTCGTTTTGATTGGTCAGTTTCCATCAAAGTCCGTCAAAGTCAATTAAAATGGAGTTCTATTCCATCAAAGTCCGTGAAAGTTCGTCAAAGTTCTTTGACAAAGTTTTTGATGCAGGTTTACACGATCAAAAAACTTTGTGAAAGAAAACTTTGACAAAGTTTTTGACGAAAAACTTTGATCGTGTAAACGGGCCTTTAGAATATCTAATTAATTTGGTAGAATTAATAATTATTTTAAATAGACATGTCAAAAAAATGCCAAACGCTCGGATTTTGTCTCCGTGCATGCATGTCTCCTATCAATAATGTTACAAATTAGGCGACTATAGCATTATCTGTTCTGATCTACTGTACTCACAATAGTTTGTCCATTCAAATAAGTGGGTCAAAGTCTGAGGCCATTAATGCCGAGAACTTTATTTGGTTTCTAGAGAAAAAGCAATCAATGCAACTGTTTTGGATTTGACATGAGTTACTTGAAGTGTACTGGTCGAGATAGAGGATGCCTTTCTGAATTCGGATTGTTTTACGATGTTTGTAGTCCATAGATTATGCAATCACCAATCAGATTCTTTGTTTCATGTTTTTATTACAGGGTTAAATGGAAATCCCAGATTGGCAGATATTGGTGGACCGCCCTTTCTTACGCCATTACCTCAGCTTGACAAGGTATTAAGTCAGGATACTCAGAAATATACTGCAAACTTTGCATATATGTTGATTATTCTGTATAATAGCATTTTGGTATTGCCCATTTTATAAACAAGTATCTCTGAGGTTTTGTTGATCAGATCAATTACCAATAAATTATGAAAGATCTGAAAAGCAGAATAATAGAAAGCAATGTTATATGCACATACATTGAGTATGCCTGATTTAGTAAGAAGTACAGTATGAAACCAGCTTAGTTGAAGATATACTCAATTGGGACAAGTTTTCAATCTGTCAATCTTGACAAATATAAGGTAAGACCATTCCTATAGTTTTATTGTCTGACGTCACGGCGTCAGACAGTATTAGAATCAGAAAAAGCACATCCGGTAAGGCGTCGATGGTTGCAGGTGTCAAACCACCAATTCAGCCAATCAGCGCTTAGAACAAATGAAAAAATATCTCTTTTAGAATCTAAATATAACTTTGAATTCTTGCACCTTTTAAAATAAATGTCGGAATGAAACAAATGATACACCTGTTTGAACATTGATGTGTCAGGCTTATTTTGAGACCAAGGTTGATCCTTTGAGTACTTATCATAGGGGTTTTCCGGTATACTATCAATGCGTAATGTTTAGGCCGTAATCGTGTATGTTTATAGATAGGGTTTTTCCAACCTTCGGAACTCTCTTGGAAGGCTTTAAAGGTATGCTGACATTTTGATATGATGTTGACAAGATATGCACCTTTCGGAAAATATGTGGTTTCATACAGGTTAAACTTAAGATAAATTGTCCAGACAGATATGAATATGGGGAATTTCAGTTGAAAATGTTAAAGAAATGAATTGGTGGTTTCTAACCTTAACACAAAATATGCTAAAATTTTGAAACATGTCATAAAAAGTTGTTGATAGCCTGAATTGATGCAAAACATGTATGTTTGATGAATTTGAGGTAAAGATTGAAGTATTAGCCAACTGTTGCCACAATTTTGGCCAAAAACAGTCGTTATGTAATATTTCTGTATTTTGACACTGAAATGCCATTTTTAGACCATTTTCATGATTTTGTGCAAAATTAGAAGGGTTAGCTGTGTACAATTGTTTAAAAACATCAAATGTAGGCTGATTTTACACAGTAAAATGAAAAAATATCTCTTATAGAATCTAAATATAACTTTAAATTCTTGCATCTTTTAAAATAAATATCGGAATGAAACAAATGATACACCTGTTTGAACATTGATGTGTCAGGCTAATTTTGAGACCAAGGTTAATTGACTAGAATGATCCTTTGAGTACTTATCATAGGGGTTTTCCGGTATACTGTCAATGCGTAATGTTTAGGCCGTAATCGTGTATATTTATAGATAGGGTTTTTCCAACCTTCGGAACTCTCTTGGAAGGCTTTAAAGGTATGCTGAAATTTTGATATGATGTTGACAAGATATGCACCTTTCGGAAAATATATGGTTTCATACAGGTTAAACTTAAGATAAATTGTCCAGACAGATATGAATATGGGGAATTTCAGTTGAAAATGTT
>MJUU01066708.1:18220-53106 GCA_002080025.1 Modiolus philippinarum
AAAAAATATCATGCTGTTCCTCTACTAAACAGTGTAAAATTATCATTTTAGGGTCCACATTGTCAAAAGAAGAGCAAAGTCAAAATTTTATCATCTGATTTTGGGCAAGATTATGAATTTGCCACACTTTTCATAAATTTGCATTTATTTTATTATGTTATTTTCTTTATATATTATATATTTAAACACCCGAAGGAAAATAAATGCACTTGGGTGGATTTTCAGTAGGTTTAATACTACCATTGTACCTTTTCATATCGGGCTTTTCGGGTAACTCACAAACCTAATATTCTTCATAAGCTCGAAAAATAAACAAAACTGGTTTTCCCCTGTCTTCTTGACCTTTTTAAATCATTTTCTGCATTTAAAATGCTATTTGTATGACCACAACCAAAGTAAAGACCATTTCAAGTCCCAAAATTTACTTCAGAAGCACCTTCTTAAATTTGGGGGGAGGGTGACATTTTGTAGCATGATTTCAAAATTTTAAATGTAGCTGTGAACATTTGCAGCCTTATTTTGATAGAAAAATACTCTAAGGGATTAGTATTAAACATGGGTTGAGAATTCATTACATAAAAGAAGTATATTTTGTTTTGGTTCCATGTTTAACATCTATGAGTGATTGTGCCTGATCAAAGCACTGAAAACACAAAATCTGTGACTTTTTGAATAGTGATGAAAAGGAGGAAAAAATTTGGAAAAGGATGTTATTTTCTGTATACTATTTGGAAATTAACTAAAAACATGAAAAAGTGCAGCAATTACACAGGGGAGTGTTTTAATATCATGTTAACACAAAATATGCGAAAATTTTGAAACATGTCATGAAAAGTTGTTGATAGGCTGAATTGATGCAAAACATGTATGTTTGATGAATTTGAGGTAAAGATTGAAGTATTAGCCAACTGGTGCCACAATTTTGGCCAAAACAGCCGTTATGTAATATTTCTGTATTTTGACACTGAAATGCCATTTTTAGGCCATTTTCATGATTTTGTGCAAAATTAGAAGGGTTAGCTGTGTACAATTGTTTAAAAACATCAAATGTAGGCTGATTTTACACAGTTAAATGAAAAAATATCTCTTTTAGAATCTAAATATAACTTTGAATTCTTGCACCTTTTAAAATAAATGTCGGAATGAAACAAATGATACACCTGTTTGAACATTGATGTGTCAGGCTTATTTTGAGACCAAGGTTGATCCTTTGAGTACTTATCATAGGGGTTTTCCGGTATACTATCAATGCGTAATGTTTAGGCCGTAATCGTGTATATTTATAGATAGGGTTTTTCCAACCTTCGGAACTCTCTTGGAAGGCTTTAAAGGTATGCTGAAATTTTGATATGGGGGTCACTTCAGGTGGAATTGGGTACAGGCCTGCCGCTGGCATTTTGAAAATACCCCCCTTTCATATAGTTCCCCCAACAAAATATTGACCCATTCATATAGTAAATTTCAAAAATAAGCAACCCAACTGTATAGTAAAAACGTGTAATTGGAGTAAAAAACCATTACTTTCACAGCAGGAATGTTCTTAAACATCAAATAATGATAAATACTTAATTTATTACAGCAACCAGAAGAGATTATGGCCATTTGGGGTTAATTTACGACCCATTTATGTATATGACATCAAAAATTACTACCCATTCATATAGTTGACAACTGCAAAAAACAGGCCCATTCCAGCGGCACCTCTGTATATACCTCTATATAGGAAGTGACCCCCCCCCGTGTGTTGACGAGATATGCACCTTTCGGAAAATATATGGTTTCATACAGGTTAAACTTAAGATAAATTGTCCAGACAGATATGAATATGGGGAATTTCAGTTGAAAATGTTAAAGAAATGAATTGGTGCATGGTTTCTAACCTTAACACAAAATATGCGAAAATTTTGAAACATGTCATAAAAAGTTGTTGATAGCCTGAATTGATGCAAAACATGTATGTTTGATGAATTTGAGGTAAAGATTGAAGTATTAGCCAACTGGTGCCACAATTTTGGCCAAAAACAGTCGTTATGTAATATTTCTGTATTTTGACACTGAAATGCCATTTTTAGGCCATTTTCATGATTTTGTGCAAAATTAGAAGGGTTAGCTGTGTACAATTGTTAAAAAACATCAAATGTAGGCTGATTTTACACAGGAATTTGCCACTGTTTTGAATATATGTTCAACGTTTACAAATTTCATGTCTTCGGTGTCCCGAACAAAAGCCACAACTCTGACTGAGATGCCTTATATAAAAATCTGTCTGCTTTGCATACAATAATTTTTTTAAGCAGGAATGGTGCTTGTATATGCAGTTTGATGTGAACATGAACCTCAGAAATAAAAAAATATCATGCTTTTCCTCTACTAAACAGTGTAAAATTGTCATTTTAGGGACCACATTGTCAAAACAAGAGCAAAGTCAAAATTTTATCATCTGATTTTGGGACAAGATTTTGAATTTGCCACCCTTTTCATAAATTTGCATTTATTTTATTATGTTATTTTCTTTATATATTATATATTTAAACACCCGAAGGAAAATAAATGCACTTGGGTGGATTTTCAGTAGGTTTAATACTACCATTGTACCTTTTCATATCGGGCTTTTCCGGTAACTCACAAACCTAATATTCTTCATAAGCTCGAAAAATAAACAAAACTGGTTTTCCCCTGTCTTCTTGACCTTTTTAAATCATTTTCTGCATTTAAAATGCTATTTGTATGACCACAACCAAAGTAAAGACCATTTCAAGTCCCAAAATTTACCTCAGAAGCACCTTCTCAAATTTGGGGGGAGGGTGACATTTTGTAGCATGATTTCAAAATTTTATAGGTAGCTGTGAACATTTGCAGCCTTATTTTGATAGAAAAATACTCTAAGGGATTAGTATTAAACATGGGTTGAGAAATCATTACACAAAAGAAGTATATTTTGTTTTGGTTCCATGTTTAACATCTATGAGTGATTGTGCCTGATCAAAGCACTGAAAACACAAAATCTGTGACTTTTTGAATTGTGATGAAAAGGAGGAAAAAATTTGGAAAAGGATGTTATTTTCTGTATACTATTTGGAAATTAACTAAAAACATGAAAAAATACAGCAATTACACAGGGGAGTGTTTTAATATCATGTTAAGGTGTCAAACCACCAATTCAGCCAATCAGCGCTTAGAACAAATGAAAAAAATATCTCTTTTAGAATCTAAATATAACTTTGAATTCTTGCACCTTTTAAAATAAATGTCGGAATGAAACAAATGATACACCTGTTTGAACATTGATGTGTCAGGCTTATTTTGAGACCAAGGTTAATTGACTAGAATGATCCTTTGAGTACTTATCATAGGGGTTTTCCGGTATACTATCAATGCGTAATGTTTAGGCCGTAATCGTGTATATTTATAGATAGGGTTTTTCCAACCTTCGGAACTATCTTGGAAGGCTTTAAAGGTATACTGAAATTTTGATATGATATTGACGAGATATGCACCTTTCGGAAAATATATCGTTTCATACAGGTTAAACTTAAGATAAATTGTCCAGACAGATATGAATATGGGGAATTTCAGTGGAAAATGTTAAAGAAATGAATTGGTGGTTTCTAACCTTGCATTGCATTTCGGTAAAGTGTCACTTTTTTGCATTGCATGACGGTCAATAAAGAGTAACGCATTCATTTGATTAATATAAGGTTACGACAATATCATTGCAAATTAATAAATTAACAGAGCGTGCTGTCGGCATATAAATAAAGACGCATTATTTCTACATTAAACACTTTAGGAAAGTAATTATACTGGTATTGTTTTAATAATAGAAAAGAATAGAATAGAATGGAATATTTATCTATTTCGAAATTAAGTCCCCAGGAGGGCATTAACATTGAACTATCATAATTGGATACAAACATACTAGTACAAAATTGGACAATTTATAAACAAGCAATAATAATAATAATACTGTTCGCATTTCTGCAATGTACAACTTGCATTTGCCCTTTTTAAATCTGGTTGATTACTTGACTAATATACTCTAGAGATGTGGAGTGACCTTTAAGATTTAATCAGTAGTATTTAATGAATTATTTGGTCGTTTAACTGCATCAGACATCAAGGGGCGATGCTTAAAGTTCATGGACATGAAAAAGAACTTGGTCAACAGGTCACTTAACTGCTTCAGAAACCAATGGACAGTGCTCAGTGTCTATGGATATATGAATATTTTGAAGATCTCATATACCTCCTCATGTCTAAAGCAGGAAAGCAACATAAAAAGGAATAAATGAGAAAAAAATATTTGTTAAGATGCATCGGACACCAAGGGACATTGCTGAAGATCCATGGACATGAAAGAATTCAAGATCGATCTCCTAAAAGACAAAGAAACCAGTTTGTTTGTTAAGTATAACCTTCCTATAGATCAGGAGAACCGCAATTGTTAAATTGTATTGTGAGTTTTGTTTGGTTACCGTTACGAATATGAAGCTAGAAAATTCTGGTAAATCATCAAACAAAATATACCATGTATTGTCTGGGTAAAAGAATACTTACGTCAGACTTGCTTTTTGGAAAGCTAATTCTTGTATTCCTCCATATAACCGATTGATTATATTAAATAAGATAGCAACATATATATTTTAGGTGTTCACATTTACTCAGGTTGCAAAATTAGTTGAGTTACCTGGAGCCTTTATGATAGGAGCAGGAGCAGGTCCACATAGACATATTGGCTGTTGTTGTGAGGTAAAATTGTGTAGATACTATAAAAAGCTATATACATGTTTTGTCCTAAAATGGCTTAACCAACATTCTGGTTTGTTTGTGAGGAATGTAAGTAATATCATTTTAATATTTGGACAATAACAAATTTATTAGCTATAATCCAAAACATGATAGGGAAAGGAATCACCATACAACCTTCAGTACTTAGGGTGCAACCCTTAACTAGAGCCCAAATATCCCAAGAAAACAAGCCCCTTTATTCTTCAACCACAAATATAACTCGCAGAACGAAAAGTTATTAAGACTTAAATGTTCCCTTTTTAAAAATACTTCGGCAAACGAATACCGAAGCAAGAATGAGGAAAGGGGAAATTCCAAAATAATATAGTATCCAAAATCACGACAATTCCCAGCAACACGAATTGAGACAGTATGACAATGACACAAGAGACAAAAAGATTAAAACATTTTTTTGAACAGGAAAACTGTTGTTCTGAAACTTTAAACTACCATATCGAATTTTAACATGTATTTACTTGCATGTAAGTATTTCATATAAGGGTGCATAAACTCGTTACTTTAAATCTAAAACTAAATATCGTGGACAAAATAGTTATTTTGAAAAATGAAGCTAAATAGTTATTTTGAAAAATGAAGCTAGGGTCCAAGTTAGGATTTTATGAAAAATATTGGAGACTTTGATTAATTTTCCTGAATTGTCATATTAAAAAAATAAATGAAAACTCCAGGCTATCAACTTTGGAAAACAACTCATTTTCGTATTGATGTCATTGCTTAATTTCGTACATTTTGGTAATTTTTTTTTACTTTAACACCAAACCATATGCAAATGCATATTTTACTAGCGCTTTGTCAAAATAATTTAATAAATATTTATCAAAAAGCAAAGATGTTGGAGATACCGAATTTATTACATTGGGGAATTAAATCAAAGCCCCGATGGAGCTTAAACTCGAAAGCCTTGAAAATCTACACGTGGCAATATTCGTAGTCATCCAAAGAACTGCTGCATACGTCTGCAAGTATTAAGCTTTTCCGTAATACGTAAAAATGATCGGCTTGTATGATTTCATTGCTATAAAAATATGCAATACACATGTCACAGGTAAACAAATGTTATTTTCATCTTTGCAACTTACTGCGCGGCAGGCTCGTTGATCGGAGACGCAATATAAAAAAGACGAGTAATTGATAAACCTGCATATTGTTTTCAATTTAATATAACAACACCGTATTCAACTCAAAAAATGAAGAAATATAACTTATACACAATGTACACGATTTTGAAAGAAAGTTGCGCACTATACTTTATCGGAAGCACGAAGATCATCTTTTAGAGCTCACGTGATTTTTCCTTGCCATTTTAACAACTCTCCAACCATTATATGGCTTTCGAGTTAAAAATAGGAATTTTGTTGATTTGTGTCCTTAATAGTTTTAGACATTAGAGAACTAAGAAATTTGATGTATGTTACTTCTAATATATATATACAGCATTTTGTTTTTGTCTCATGTACATTTACTCCATATCCCTTTATTTGTTCACAAAAATCTTTTTCCATCTACTTATCTAATGTTTATGAATGTTTTCTCTGTTTATTGTCTGCAGCTTATTAATGATGTAAAGTTGGACAAGTCTGGAAACATCTCTAAATTAAACTCGCACATTGCTAAAGTCAGAGTAGAGGTAAGGATTGGACAGGGGCTTGACCATAATGGATTTCTTTTAAACTTTCATTTAGAATTAAAGCAAAAACAGATCTATTACAATTGCTAAAAACTGACTGGAAACTCCCCTTTTTCCGGAGCAACACTAGCTTAACATTAGTAATGTTTATCCATGATTGTGTCAAATAAGAAATGATTAATTAAAATGCCCAAAATGTTCCAAAAGATTTACAAAATGAAATTATGAGAAAAAGGATTCAATTATAAATTAAAATTATTGTAATGCTTTCAAATGGATAAAACTAAAGGAAGCAATGATTAGATATGAATATATATGGAGTAAATGTACTTGAAACAACTGAGTCTCTACAAATTCACGATAAAACAGAGCAATGGAACAAAGCTTTTATTGACGAAGATGGACGTTTGAAATCTAAGCTTTATGACAAACGTGATGATTTTAACTTCCCAATTGTTAACTTTCCCTTTCTAAGTAGAAATATACTTACCTCTCTAGCTTATGGAGTGTACATTTCACAGTTGATTCGTTACTGTCGAGCATCGAGCATGTAGTATATACAGTGATTTTTTGAATAGAGCAAAAACACTGTCCCAAAGGCTGTTTAGTCAAGGATTTGTTCAGTCTTTGTTACTATCATCCCTTCAGAAATTCTTTGGCCGTCACCATGAAATAATTGACAGATATTAGGTGTCTGTGTCCCAAATGAAATCGGACATTTTCAGCTAGATTTCACGTCTTCACGAATTTGACATAACCGGATTTGACTCAACCCTGGATTGACTCCCTGATCGTTTGACGGGTGCCACCAGCCGAGCAGGACATGCTTACCCTTCCGGAGCACCTGATGTTCTCCCGGTTTTCACGGAAGTTTACAGTATGAGTGCCTTAGTTTTTAATGTAGCTATCTCACGCCCTTGTTTTGTCTTTGTTTTTCTGTGCTGCCGTTTTTGCCATGCCTTTGGACTTAGATTTTTGTGCTCATCGCTTACCTTGTTCCTTCGGTATTTTACTGTCGTTGTTTTATTGTTGTTCTTCATCTTAAAGTCCGGAAATAAGATAGAAATACAAAAAACCTGAGGAGCGAATATTCTTGTATGTGATTTTATATTCTTGATAAAACACAACATTGTTTTAGATGTCCATTGAAAATTTTAATTTAAATTTTAAATTTTAACTCATGATCGAAAACATTGTAATTCACTCATGCGCTGCGCGCATTCGTGAATTACTGCGTTATTCGATCATTCGTTGAATATTTTGCGATAATCAGAATCTCGGATTAGTTATAGTATAATTATTAAAATGTTTATTTCCATATGTTGATAGTACCTTTGATTTTTTTATAGTAAACATTTTTACTACTTGGTGTCCTTGTGTTCTTTGCAAACAACTAAATACACAATATTTAAACTGTTTTTGCATCAGGAATGTTAACAATGGAAGGGGGTTGCAAATGAGACAAAGTTTCTTAAAATACTTGGTAAAAATGGTAAAACAAGCAATAGAACAACGGTTTAATTGTTGTTGTTCATCATGAATCACCACGATGCCTATAACAATGAGCTTTGCTCACACCTCATTGTTAGTACGTTCAAGACGGCCCCTAACATCGGCTTGTCCCGATTTCATTGATAATTTTGGAACTATGTCACATCTATGCCTTGTCAATCCCATGGATGCGAGATTTGCAGCAAACATAAGTATTAAGTCACTGTCATTAGATTTTATTTAATCATATAGATTGTCTATTTTCTCTATATTTATAATTTACCAGGATGGAGGCTGTATTCAAGAAAAGCTCACCAAAAATGAATTTTCTTTAATGGGGAACTTTTTATGCTGTGATGGAAATCCTGGAAAGGTAGGACAGACCTTATGAACATGTTCCCCTGTAATTAAAAGAAATTTTGCAAACTTATGAGGGCCATGAGAAAATCAGATATGTAAAGAAAAATAGATGAGTCAATATTAGCTCATTCATTCATAGCTCAATAATAAGAAAAAGAAGGGAAACGGGGAATGTGCCAAAGAGACAACGACCCCAAGGGGAGCAATAACAACTCAAAGCCACCATAAGATCTTCAATGAACGGTGAGGAAACCCCACACCCAACGGTAGGTCGATAAACCTATAAGTTGTATTATTGGATGTATAATGTGTATTTGTGTTAGAGCTTCTACAATCTTTTATCCTTTCCGTAACTAGATCATTTATGAAACGTTGCGAGTTTCTTCATACATTTATTCTGTAGTCAGGTGTAGAGCTCAATGAACTCGTCCTAATAAGAGTATATCTTGTTTTATTGGATACTTTTTAAAGAGAAGTTATGAAAAGAAAAATGTTTTAATTAAGGTGATTGAAGTTAAAGCTGCCAAAAGAAGTGGAGAAGAAAATTTTATGTCTTGCATTAGAAAAGTCCTTCAGAGTCATTATGATACGAAACCTGTAGCTTTAGGAGGAGTATTTCTGGTGGAAAAGGGAAAGGCTAACCTTCATATCATGGTATGTGTTTGTTAGAGTGCAATCAAAATGACCACTGCTAAATTTTATTCAAATGATGAAAATCATTTAAGAATGATTAATATTCCAAATATGCAAAGCTGTTGCCATTTGTATTTGTTTTACAATCCAGTTATGTTTAGTTTCATCACAGACACATCCATTGTTGTGCTTTTTTTTGTTCTATTATTTGAATGCTGAATTATAATGACATTTAAATCATTAATTTTTCTAATCACAAAAATAAGGTTTGTAAAGAGATTTGACCTAGTGGACCTACTTCACATAATTAGTGGTCAAATGCGCAACTTTCGCAAAATGTTTATATTTCAAATATTTAAGGGGCTGGGGTTATGGTTATGTTCGTGATATGTTGTACTTTTTATTTGACTAAAAAACAAAGTCTTGTTACTAAATCAAAATTCACTATCAAAGCCAGCATTTATAACTGGCTCAGCATCTTGTGACTCCAACATTCCAGGCAGTTACCAGGTCTTCGGTGTTTGAATTTTCTACAATGTTGTATTTTAAGGGTGAAGAGACACAAATATCTTATAAAATATTTTGGTAAGATAACAGTTTTGCAACTTTCTAGACGTTTATTTCAACAGATCCGAGCTCGACTGCAAAGTTTTTATACAAGAGGACAAAGAGGGGTCAGTGCCCAATTGAAAGCCCATTTCCCTGCTTTCGGAAGGAATGTTTTTAACGACGAAACGTTATGTTTCATACATGTATTATAGGTGTCTAAACTCAAATGGGTCATATGGGTAAGGATCATACATTCTAAAAATATATGATAATTGAAATTCATATTCCTTCGAAGGGCTGATATAATCATCCTTTTGTTGTTTATCAGAGTTTGAAAAAGCATCTTTTATATATTTTTACAGCCTGATTTTTCCAAAACGCCACTGACCACCCAGCAGGAAGTTGGCAAATGGTTAAAGTTTTATGAAATGGATGCTCCATTGGTGTGCTTAGGAGAACTTGTGTCTCATGATCCAGTAAGTAAATCCTCTAAGCCTTAATTGTATCTTTTTATCCATTGTCAGTCGATATTTTTATCTCATCAAAATTGCTGAAGTGAGGTTAAAGCATCGATGATTTAAGCTTGAATTATATCTATCTTTCACACGTTTTGGTTCACAGGTATATGAACAATGAAAAATACAAATACGCAGGCTAATTAATGTTTCATATGAAACAACCATTTATCTATTGTTAATCCATTATAAAATGTGTCTGTCATGCCTGTGTTTTGTTAATGATTGCTGCTTGAAGATCATCGAGTGACAGAAGATATACACGAGTAAGCGATCCTTTCTAAAGAAATTTGACTGACTAAAACAAACTTTTGTCATAATGGCTCTTCTCATGAAATTCACGAAGTGTTGGACAGAGTATTGGAAAGAGGTTTACACATTGTATATTCTGAAATAAGATTGTGGTAACTGGAACAAAACAACTTGTTAGTTAACATTTACTTTCATACCTCATTTTATTGATTGTATGCATGTGGTCATAGAATGGAACATATGTTATTCTTTGTTACTTTGTTTCTGATACTTGTATTGGTTTTGATTTCTCAGTGACATTTCATTATCATTGAAAAACAGAAGCTAATTCATAATTGAAAAATGTCTTTAAAAAGAAAAACAATATGGTGAATTCGCCCTCACTTTTTCTAATATCCTGGTAAATAAGACTTTATTATATTTTTTTCGGTCACATGATCCATTGGATGCATTCCCAACAAAGTAGCTCTAATCCGTCGTCTATCGAATGATCTGCACGTTTATTTCCTCCTCTTAGACTACATCGTTGATTAATCAATGGTCAGTTGATGTACCTTTCACCATAAACATTGTAACTAAGACAGAAGAAGGGAGGACTGAAATTTAAAAAGTTTTCTACCTAAAATTATGCGCCAATACAATCAACTGCTTGTTCTTTTTATGCCCCCGCAAACGAAGTTTAGGGGGTATATAGGAATCACCCTGTCTGTCTGTCCGTCCGTCTGTCTGTCCGTCTGTCCACACTTCTTGTAAGCGCAACTCCTCTTAAACCACATGAAGGATATTGATGAAACTTTACACAAAGCAAGGACACTATATGGACATGTGCATCAAGGAATATGATTATTGTCCGAAACCAGGAAGGGGAGGTAATTCGACTTTGACTTTTCATTGATTCCATTTGCACAGATAACCTCATAAGCGCAACTCCTCTTAAACCACTTGAGGAATTTTAATGAAACTTTACACAAAGGAAGGTCAGTTTATGGAGATGTGCATATAGGAATATAATTATTGTCTGAAACTAGGAAGGGGAGATAATTCGACTTTGACTTTTCATTGATTCCATCTGCACAGATAACCTCGTAAGCGCAACTCCTCCTAAGCCACTTGAAGGATTTCAATGAACTTTACACAAGGGAAGGACACTATATAGAGATGTGCATGAAGGAATATAATTAGTGTCCAAAACCAGGAAAGGGAGATAATTCGATTTTTAGATTTTCATTGATTCTGCAATGATTTTTTTGCAGGGTTCGCGCTGGGCTTCGCCAATGTCGCAATTTGCGATTTTATTTTCATTCTGGCGACAAAAAATTGTTCCTGGCGATTTTTTTTGGCGACAACGTTTTTCAAATCAATTTGCCGGTATTATCCAATTTTTACCCTTCTTAGTTGAAACCTTTCATGATTTTTGTTGTTAAAATAATCATAGGAATAATTAAATGTCAATTCATAGCCTCTGGCAACAATATTGCAGTCCATTGATTATTGCCGGTCACCTGTTTATTTACCTGTGCACGTGCCAAAATGACTTGTGACAGATACAAGCCCAATCAAAGGAATTGAAAGAGTATTATTATACACTAAAATTTTATACTTTTCATTTTTTTTGTTTAATATCACTTTTTATTTTCATAAATGTTCACGAAAACAAACGCTTTAGATTATGCAATTATGAAGTTGAGTTACTTCCCCTTTTCTATGTTGTGAAAACGAAATTAAAGAGGCTTTAAGTGTTACTTTTTACTAAAAATTGTATATCAAGTCTTATGAAATGAAAAATTGAAATAATTTTAAGGGAAAATATTGAAGTTTAACAAACTTTATCCAAATAATTGCAAATTCAATTTTTGTTTAATACTTTTATTGACCTATTGAAAGATAAAGTATTTATTTGTAATTTGACAAGCAGAATCGAAGACTCTAAAATTATACTTTAATTCCCTCGTTTGGGGGTTATATCAGTGCCATTCAATTCTAAGAAAAGTCCATAATAACATGCTAGTAGATTAAACATTTCTTGCTGAAGATAGTAATCAAGGAATATGAAGCAAGTACCTCAAACCAAATCAACAAAGCCTGTAAATGAAGGAGAAGAAATTTTTTTTAAAAAATTCCTCATTGTAAGCTACGGGAATAAAAACATCTGTCTGCAGATGAAACATTAACAACTTTGAAGGACATAACTGAAATGTTTGAAAATAGTACCCGCAAAAAGCAGCAAACAAGTAATGTTAAGCATACGATTCAAACCGAAACAGCAAAGCATGTAAATGATAAAAGAATTAGTGCCATCAAAACAAAAGAATACCAAAATAGAACCATTCTTTTAGTGTGGAAGAAAGAACACAAGTCTATTGTCCAAACTAGAAAATCAATTGGATGCTTCCTAATTGGCGACAAATTTTTGTAATTTGCGACAAAAAATACAAGTTGGCGATTTTTCTGGCGACAGATATTCAGAAGCCATAGCCATCCCTGTTTTGACTTCAAAATTTTCAAAAGAAGTAATTTAAATGGCACCTGGTACATATTTTGAAGTAAAGGTGTTGGAGAGAAACATGTTTTTCATTGAATCCTTGTGAAAAGTTTATTCAAAGTGTTGGAGAGAAATTTCTGTAAAGCTTATGATTTTTTTTTAAATGTCTAGAGCCAAAAAGGGTGGATTTTATTTTTGTCTGATTCGACAGTGATCATAACTAGTTGTATTTTTCAGACTGGTAATGCTACTGGTGAAGAATATTGTTGTCATAGAAAATTATTTGATTGTCTATTATAAAATTCAGATTTGGTATTGATATGTCATTGGCATTTGAAAATAAATGTATACTAATATATGTATCTCATGTGTTCACTTTTTTTCAATTACTATTATCTAATTTTATGTAAATTCTAAAACCTAAGGATTAACTCCTTCCATCGCAGTTTTGTCCTTAGCTATATTTGATAATACCCATTATTCGGATTCCGTTTGGTTTTATGCATTTTAAACATTTTTTGAAATTATGGATTTCCTTTCGGTTCTAGTGCTGCTGATGAGGAATTAATTTCCGAAATGGCCATACAGCTCATTTAAATTATTGCAGTTGGAGTTGATATATGTAATGTGGTCTCATGTTCATTTACTCCATATCCTTTCGTTAAATATTAAATACATTATTGGAGAGACTTAGATTACTTATTAATTTATGTAGTTATAACAAAACATTATAAAAAGATAAAATATTGTGTAATTGAGGAGATCTTTTACTAATTTACAGGGTATGGACTTGAGAGTTGAACATTTCCACTGTTTCAGTGATCATGGTCAGGGTGGACATTACCATTTCGATACAACACCTGATGTAGTAGAGTATAGAGGATATTTTATATTGGCGGATTATATATATCGTATTGACCAACCACCCAAGACTACAGAACTGGCTCGATAATTCTAAGACAACAATACATAATGTGCAAATAGCTCAAATTAATACAAATTTTAATTTATTTAATCAGGAACTATGATCTCATTTGATTATGTTTAAACGCCAAAACAGGAGTGACTTTTTATAAATATATTTTTTTTTAATTTGGATGTATTCAGGTTTCTGATGTTTCATTGTCATTTGAATTGTTTAAATTTTTTTGATAAAAACAGTACAGAAGAGCACATAGGATGTAAAGAAGGAAAGTAGTCCAAAACCAATATACCAGTTTAGGCATAATGTTGAATTATAGCTTTTTATGTATTAAAAACTTACCAGAATCCATATATAATTAACAATAAAGGACATGGAGCAAATGCAAATGTGACAGAGTCTCTACAAATACATGGCAATACCAAGGAACGGAACAACGCTTTTAGAAATAAATATTAATTTATCATTTATCAGCTTTATAACCTATGTACCTATGTACAAGAGAAGCAGAAAATTACTTGCAATATTCACATAAATTAGTTGTGTGTAGTAGCTAAATATTAACTAAATGAATTAATTTGAAGGAAAAGAGTTGATTTAAAGTGGAACAAGGTTAAATTAAAAAAAAACTAAGTAATTTTGCGCTGAAAGCTGACTTAAACCGCGTTCCTCATTTTTATTTATACTCTTTTTGGTGGTAAATTTTTTGCTTTTTTAATTCAATTAATGTTACTTATCCTTCAAATTCTAAATGTGCTTCTGATGATAAAAAAACAGATATTAGGTATACCTATAAATTAAGAGCAGATTGTTATTCTATATCTTGAGGTAGATTTCTTGAAAATGTGAAACACTCCATGCTGATTTTTCTGATATAATTGTTGACAGTTATTGGTTTCAATTAATGACAATTATTTATTTTTTTTATTTCCATATAATAGTATCACAAAATGATTCTTTAAATAAGTTAAGATATAATCGCTTCAATGTTAATCCCAGGCTGACATTTACAGAAAAGAGAACGACTTCTATGTCTGAGGAAAAACAGCAAAATATTGTTTATCTTACTTGTGGAACAAAAAATTAAGAGAATTGAAATGCGTATTTTATGTGATGTAATTACCTTGAACAATAACAGCTCAGCAGTAAAATAGATGGTTAATGGGTATGATGCACCTACGTACTTGAAATAAAATGTTATTTTGGGAGGAATGGAAATTAAAATACGACGTGCACATTGAATGTTAATCATTTCACACGAGGTACAGAAAATAATCATCCTCTGGTATAAATACTTATGCAGGATATATGGCCATGTACATCCCTCAAACATTAAACTTGATTTTATATTGTAAAGAAAGTGAGAACCGATCCGTCAGTTTAAAACGAATAATCAAAGGACAATGGTAACATCGGAAAAATGAAGAAACACAGACATTACATGAGTACGGAACAAAAAAGTAAAATGAAGGTCACACACATACTAAGATGAACAACACGGACCCAATAAAAACAATATGTGAAATCAGGTTCATCGAAAGAGTGAGCAACTTCTGCTTCTTAAAAGTCACCCGCCGTTTTGAACATGTCAGATCAGGGAGGAGTAGAGGAAACAACAATCTATGGCTTTTAAAATGAAAGAACAGATATTACCTAGCGGTCCAGAAGATAGTGATGTCGACCGTAAAATTCTTGAGTGATGACTTCAAGTTCTGTGTAACATACCCTTGTGTAAGTAGCCTATTTATAAGCAACCGCACTCTGTCAAGGAAGTCACTGTATCGTCCACAGTTGGGAACGCCATTTCGATTATCTTTATAACAATGTATTTTAACATTTTTTAAGGATTACAATGAAATTAGTATTAAACATTTTCTTTTCTTAATTTTGCCAATAATGGCAAGCGAAAAGAACATAAAAGACCCGGAAACATATTTGATACCTAATACATGATGTTTGACATGCCCATCACAGAGGTACTTCAGAACTGTTCAACTCGAATAAGCGTCTTATAGAATTAACCTCGAGATTAACTCATAATATATGGCACAATGCGCATACATCAAAAGCTTTTAAAAATTTATAGGATAACTGCATGCATACGTAACTGCTCAAATCTATTTATATTACATAAACTATGCAATACGGAAATAATACCCAATAGCCATTAATCTCACATTCAATGCATACATGGAACTAAAAATAAAAAAAAATTACACAGTGCTCATCGGCCACTTCATGATAAAGGTAACCAATATATGAACTCGCATATTTTATTGGGGAAAAAGAAAGCAAAATATTTATTACCGATAATTATGATAAAAATATTAAAACAATACAAAGCTATGATTATACCCTCTTCAGTTTAAAGTCATTTGACATTTTTTAATCTATTTAAATATTCTAATTCTTTAGCAAAATTCAAAACATCCAGTTGCAATATTTGGTCGATAAAAAGCTTTGTGTTTTAAATCCTTCTACAAGTTACTAGTACGTAGAAAGCGTTTTATTTCTGGGGGTGGTTCTTCTGGTTGTGGCTGTACTTGGACTTGTTGACAAACTCCTGCCATCATCATCTGTTGTATTGCATATTTAGCATTGGCAACGGCGTCTTCCGGCATCTTAACAAATTTATCTGTGTTAAATGAAAATGAAATTTTTTTCAGTTACTTTTAGATATGGTACATGAACATGAAATAGAGTATCATGAAAAATAGATTTCAGTAATATTCAAACAAAACCCAAGATGGAATATCTTCCTGTTATACTTTTTTCTTTTAGATAATGCGGTTCGTGTGCATTTTTTTTGTGTTTTTGTTTCATTTGTTCTTTTTTTTGGAAACACCTTTCCGACGCTACTGGAAATTTTTTTTGCATTTGTATACCACATATTTAATTTATTGTGGTTTTATTTTTAATTTGTTGCACCATAACTCGAGAAAAACTTATTCAAATTACTTGAAACTTTACACATTTATAGTTATGGTAGCCTCAAAACTTGTTTGTGAAGATTCATTTTTATGAACCGCCTGGGTACGTTTTCGTATTTACATCAGTAATGCTCAGGATAAGGTTTAGGTTGAAGGTGGTTTACGTTGAAGGAGGGTTGATACCTTTGTTAAATATGTATGCAGATAGACCATGACACGAAGTGCAACATTTTAGAAGGACCTTAAGGTCAGTGGCCATTGAAGTTGAATATTAGGTGAGAATATGTGATATACTACAGGTTAAGGTTTAGGTTGAAGATAGTTTACCTTGAATGAGATTTTATATCTTGAAAAAAAAGTTTACAGATAGACCATGACACAAACTGCAACATTTTGAATGAAACCGATAGTTTGACCTCAATTTCATGGTCCATTGACTTTGAATACTATCAGTGAATATTTGATATACATGTACTTCATGGTGCAGTTAAGGTTGAAGTAGTTACCTTGAAGGCGATTTGATATTCTTATGAAGCTTTGGATGCAGATAGATCTTAACATGACCTGCAATATTGTGATGTCAGAGCAGATGCTGTTTCTGCAAGGTCATGATTCATTGGTAAGTGAGTACCGAACCGTCAATTCAAGACGAACAATCCAAGGACAATGGTGACATCGGAAAAACAAAAGGAGACAGGAACATAACATGAGTACGGCACAGAAAAAAAATGAAGACGCACACATTCAAAGACGAACAACACAGACCCAATTAAAAAACCCATTGGTGAGATCAGGTGCACCGGAAGAGTAAGCATCTCCCGCTTCTTATAAGACACCCGCTTGTCAAATTCGGTAGAATGGTCAAATCCGATAGAGATAGAGGAAACAACAATTAAGCTTTTAAAGGGAAAGATCTGCTGTCATCTGGAAAACAGATATCCCCTAGCGGTCCACAAGATGGTGACGTCGACCGTAAGACTTCTTGAGGGGTGACTTTTGTTTTGAATAAAATACCTTTAGCTTTGAATTTTATGGTTGAAGTTTTGACATTAATGCTCAATGTTTCAATTTGTGGAATATATTAAAAGAAATTTTTGTCTTTTCTGTTTAAACGACATTTTTTTTAAATGGAAAAGCAACAATCTTTGATTCCATTTCGGTAATTTTTCTGAATGTTTTTTATATCATTTAATTTTGGTAATTTTAAGTAGCAACCATTTTGAATTTCTTTTTTTTTCAAAAACCAGTTTCAAAAACTGAATTGCAGAAATCTTTGTTTCCAATTTTGTTTAATTTCCTGAAATTCGGAAAGACCATTTCATTTTGTAAATTTTACCAGTTTTCAGTTGAAGTAGTCATTTTCTAAACACGGATTGCAAAAATTCTCGATTCCAATTGTGGTAAATTTCCAAGACCATTTGATTTTGGGAATATTTCCAAGCAACCATACATTTTTTAATTTCTTTTTGACAAATATTAATTTTCAAAAACTTAATTGCAGGAACTATTGATTCCAATTTTGGTAAATTTCTGAAATTCGGAAAGACCATTTCATTTTGTAAATTTTACCAGTTTTCAGTTGAAGTAGTCATTTTCTAAACACGGATTGCAAAAATTCTCGATTCCAATTGTGGTAAATTTCCCGAAACTCTCTAAGACCATTTGATTTTTGGAATATTTCCAAGCAACCATACATTTTTTAATTTCTTTTTGACAAATATTAATTTTCAAAAACTTAATTGCAGGAACTATTGATTCCAATTTTGGTAAATTTCCTGAAACATATATTTATATGTTCTCATCACAAGTTTTTTTTTGTCATTATGTAACTAATTATCAATAATTGTAATTGATCATTGGCGGAACATTGACACATATTTACTTAATGGTTGTAGAACGATATTACTCCTACAAAAGGCTTATTTGATGAAAAAGTAACTCGCCAACTGAAGATTTGAATGAAGTAATGCGGTTGCTGCTAGCAATTTTTAAGGGGAGAATATTGCCTTTTAATATTTTCTGAAAAATTTGGGGTCAATATTGTCAGCGCATGGACTCTTGAATGGGTGCTTTGCTTTTGATGAAATGTTACATGAGTGAAGTTTACCACTTGGAAATGTACATGAAGTAATATAGTTGCTCCTTAAATGTTGAATCGGAGATAATTCAACATTGTGTATTTTCTTGCGTACCTCTATCGTATCCACTTGCCAGATCGATTCAGGGTTCAGTGATTGCCATTCAACAGGTGTTATGATTTGTTAACAACACGATGTCACCGCAGAGGTATAACAAAACAGTTATAGACTGGTTTTTCGAACAAAAGCTGTTTTGTTGGACCCTCTAACAAAACCTCGCACCAATTAATAACTGTATCATACTGCCTAGATTAATCGCAAACCAAATATCAATGCTTGCACACAAGTAACTTCTATCTAGAATATCTGATATTGAACTATGACACACAAAATTTCACAGATTTTTCAAATATTTCGAAGACATCAAGTCAAGCAGGAAGAATTTCGTGAAAAACTGACAAGAATGGAATACATTGCATGTACATGTGCACTTTCCTGAATCCCATTTGAAAGACCCCCTTTTGTTTTAAAAGCTTGATTGATCTGTAGCCGTCATTTTAATAAAGTCAAGTTTTTGAAAAGTAAACATACAACTTAGAATATGTTTTTCAGAGTTCAGACTTTCCTTATATTCGTGATTGTTTTCAGAACTATCGAGGTGTATACTTTCTTCGTTAGTCATTAAAATCAGGCAAATTCTCGTGCAATGAAACACGTCTTCAAAATGTTGACTGTAGAGTGGGGCGCTCATTTTTGCCACAAAATAACACTTTTTCTCCCCCCCCACACACCTGGATATTAATGTCAGTTTTGATTTTATACATGTATACGTTTTAGCGACTTAACTATCCAAAAAAACTTATTTATATGAGAAATTGTCATCAATATTCCGAAATTGTGTTCAAGAATTAAAGGTAACCATGCCACGACAAGCATCTCTTTCGNGGGGGGGGGGGGGGTTGCATTTTTGCCGTTTGTTTATTTTGCGTTTTTTGTTCTTTCGCAGCTAACATCTTATAGTAAGTCATGGTTCCAAAAAGTGACGTTGAAATAGTTTCACAAAACATTTTGAAAATGAAAACGTCATATTTTATTCACACTTTGGATGAACATGAAAAAAAAACCATTTTATCTTCTCCTGTTTAATCAACTCCTGATAACCACATTTAATAACTATTTTTGATGATTCAATATAATTTTTTATCGTCAAATGATTAAATATATTTGAAGACTAAAATTAAGATATATTATTAAATGCCATCAGGGGAAATAACCCCAAAGAGATTTTAGAAAAAGGTCAAAGTTAAAGGTCAAGTTTACAATTACGAAAATAGATTTGAAATTTAAGAAAATTTTTGGTTCCGGAAAATAACTCAAAAAGGCTCACATTTAATTCAGATAAAACTTTGATGTGTTGTTGATAATTGAAAGAGAAAATATATTGATTGTGTAAGAAGCAGTTCAAAGGTCAAGGTAAAATATACGATAAAAGTTTAAAATTGAAAAAAAAACGGCTTCAAAACGATCATAACTCCAAGAGTTTACATGCAATTCATATGAAACTTACATAAGGTACGAAGAAAGAATGACAGCTGTAAATTTTAGAGAATGTAGGTCAAGTAAAGGCCATAGTGACCGAAATAGATTAAACAAGGGGTTCTCAGAAGTCTGTATCGCTCATGTTGACCACGATCGCTGACATACACATATGAATTGCATTTCCATTAGGGTCCAATGTTAAACTATGTATTCTGCTGCCGTCCAGTTTGGACAACTCAAGGACTCAATATTATGACCAAGTTCAAAAATAGCCGAATTGTTTCAGAGGAAAAAATCTTTGAATGAAAAGTTTTCGACGTACGGACGAAGCAAAGTGATGAAAAAGCTCAGTCTGACTTTATACTGGTTAGCAAAAACTAAAACTAGAGGCACAGAGACTGAGCCTGTATCGCTCACTTGACAAAATGCTTCTATGTCAGGCATGACCAAAAATGAAGTTTTTCACCAATGGGATCTAATGTTTAGCTATGTTCTCCATTACCACCTATGTTTTTTGTTTGATCCTATGGAAATGAGTAATTTTTGAAGAGGACTTTCTATGCAGTTAAATTTGCTTGAATAGTTTCAGAAAAGATTATGAAACGGGCTCCAATGTTAAACTATGCTCGGTGCTTGGGGCCATGTTTTTCCCGGATCGGAAGAAAATAAGCAATCTTTGTTAAGGACATTTAGTACATCATTCCTGTAAAGTTTGGTTCAATTTGCTTCAGTGGTTTCAGAGGAGAAGATGAAAATGCGATTTTTCCTATAGGGTCCAATTTTAAACTATGTTCCGTGCCGGCGGCAATGTTTTTTCTCGAATCAGAACAAATCATGCAACCTTTCCAAGGGACCTACAATAAGTCATGCCAGTACAGTTTAGTTAAATTTGCTTCAATAGTTTCACAGCAGCTGTTGAAAAAGTATTTTTTCCTAAAGTGTCCAATGTTAAAACAAAGATCCACGCTGGTGGCCATGTTTTTTTATCGAATCAGAACGAAAGTTGCAATCATTGTGGAGGACCTTCCATACATTATTCCTGTAAAGTTTGGTTGAATTTGCTTCAGTGGTTTCAGAGGAGAAGATGGAAATGTAATTTTTCCCATAGTGTCCATTGTTAAACTATGTTCGGTAATACCGGCCATGTTTTTTATTGGATAGGAAAGAAATGAACAATGTTTGTTAAGGACCTTGAGTGCATCATTCCTGTAAAGTTTGGTTGAATTTGCTTCAGTGGTTTTTGAGGAGAAGATGAAAATGTCCTTTTCCCAAATGGTCAAATGTAAAACCTATGTTCCGTGCTGGCCGCCATGTTTTTTATCGGGTCAGAATGAAATGAGCAATCTTTATGAAGGACCTTAAGTACATCATTCCTGTAAAGTTTGGTTGAATTTGCTTCAGTGGTTTCAGAGGACAAGATGAAAATGTGATTTTGCCCATAGGGCCCAATGTTAAAACTAAGTTCCGCGCTAACGGCCATGCTTTTTATCGGATCAGAACAAAATGAGCAATTTTGTAAAGGACCTTCTATACATCATCCCTGTAAAGTGTGGTTGAATTTGCTTAAGTAATTTCAGAGGCAAAGGATTGGAATGAAATGAGCTACCTTCTTTTAGGACCTTCAGTACATCATCCTGTAAAGTTTGATTGAATTTGCTCTAACAGTTTCAAAGGAGAAGATGCAAATGTGATTTTTCCCATAGGGTCCAATGTTAAACCTAAGTTCTGCGCTGGCGGCCATGCTTTTTATCGGATCGGAACGAAATTAGCAATCTTTGTAAAAGACTTTCCATACATCATTCCTGTAAAGTTTGGTTGAATTTGCTTCAGTAGTTTCAGAGGAGAAGATGAAAATGTGAAAATTTACCGGACGACGGACGCCAAGTGATGGCAAAAGCTCACTCTGACCCTTCGGGTCAGGTGAGCTAAAAAGTGTTGCTGAATGAAGAAAGTAAAGAAAAAAGTCAGGATCACAGACTGAAAATAGAAATTTCAGAAAAATGGTTGCTAGCTAGATGAAAAAAAAGTTAACATTCGATTGGAATGAAAATTGTTGACAGTAATCATATGGAGAAATGATGCTCCTTTTAAATGCATTTTCATTGTATTTAAATTAGAAACATAATCATGTGACTTATCAGTATTCTCACCAGCGCCAACTTCGTGAAACAACTTGTATTGCTAAAAACACGGATATTCAGCTAGAATCATTTCGACACTTCCTTATGGCGTTTTCAGTGTCAAAACAAAACGTAAATCTAGATTTTTTTTAGAGAAAACGCTGGTTTCTTAAATTCATACATCTTCAAATTGGTACATATTTAACTTCCATGGGAGGTTAAAAAATACATATGGTTTGCTTAGCAGCATTTTCTTTGGCATTCGAAGTTTTGTTGTCTTTCTATGTATCTGATTTTTGTAATGACTTTGTACTTAAACAAAATTTGGCAATGAAGCTGTGGAAGTTGACGTTTTCTGCCATTTTTACAAAATAGTTATGATGGAATGACGAAAGGCTCTCGACTCGGATTTTAATGCGGCTTGGGAAGTTTGGAATTATCCCCAACGTCAATTTGACATAATTCGTTCGACTTCATATCAAATGTCCTATCAAAGTTTGTATTCGATCTGCAACTCAGTTTTAAGCCTAGTTTTTCTTTAACTTTTGCCTATCAAATACAATGGGATTCAGGTGCCCGTATTTGACTCTCACTAGCAAATATGATATGATCTTGTTTGGTCATTTTGATCTTATCACGATCTTGACAAGCTTAAAACAATTTTGTCAAGACTGTGTAAGATATTCAGTCGTGTTTCAAGATAATTGCTTTCAAGGACGATCAAGACCTGTTCAGTGTATCAAGATCTAACAAGATAATTGCGTTCAAGAGCAATCAAGATATGTTAAGTTTATCCAGATCAAACAAGATCAAATTGGGATCTTGTTGTATCTTAACAAACTTAATTTGTCTTGATCGTTCCTGAAAACAATAGACAAGTGAATTTTGTTTAATCTCGAAATATCTTAAGACGTCTTGATCGTCCTTGAAATGAAATATCTTGAAAACCAACTTAAAATCTTACACTGTCTTAACAAAATTGGGTTAAGACATTTAAGATCGTGATAAGATCAAAATGGCCAAACAAGATCAAAACATGTCTGCTAGTGTCTGCAATAAAATATGCAAATGAGCAAAAATGCATAGATTTTTCCATATGTTGAATTCCCTGATTTGGAAAAGAGATAAGGTCAGAGGCCAAGGTGGTGGTGACGACAGCATATTTTGTTGCTAAATAATCGTTCGAAAAAATCCATATTTGACTAAGCAAAACTTGGTCATATGGCATATGATACACTGGCAAAGAGGGAGAAAAAACTAAGATAAAAAAACCCCAAAAATTCACATGTTACAACTGAAACAACATAACAAAGAAAAAAAAATGAATAAAATAAAATAAACAAAATAAAAAAAAACGTGAAATAGTTTTTGTAGGCAATTAAATCGACCACTCCCCCATGAAAATCAAATGGACACCCCTTATATTGCCATGTATTCTGGATTTATGATGTTTGGTTTTTGCTTCGGTATTCATTTCTGAAATTGATTTGTCCGGTTATTGAGCCCTACCTATATTTCCAAGATCCTCGATCAATTTTAATGATTACTCTGGCGATCCAAAAACAAAATCGTCAGTATGTAATCGTATGTCCATTGCAAAAGCGTCAGTGCAATTTTCGTAAAATTTAATCACGCGTCGCCCGTATCCGGAATAAGAATACAAATGTCATCAAATGCAAATTTAAACTCACCTCCCAAGATTTATGAACAACAAAACACCGGAACATTTTTTTCCTACTCCGTGATACGATCACTGCTGTTCACGGCCTCCATATTGACAATCAATTGGAAAACGCATGCGATACTTCCCGAATAAAAAATACACTGATTGCGAAAAATGTGTCCACGGTGAATATGAGCGCCCCACTTTACAGTCAACATCTTAAAGATGTGTTTATTTGCACCAGATTTTACCTCAATTTTTTTTTCAGATCACAAATTATATAATTTCTTAATTTTGTATAAATTGCGCATGTCATGCATTTCATGCATTTGCTAGTAAAGAATGCCTTCTTTCTTCATCTTGTTATTCCTAACACATAGCCTGCTAGGAGACCTTGTTTATAAATGTTTGTTACGCTGGCTATTTTGCATACAAGCGGTAATTAGTACTAAGGTACGGACGTCATTAGATCAATTCTTGGGAATATTAAGCTTACCTATCTGGCAATGTGTTGAAATCTAAAATGATTTCAAAGTAAATGACAGCTATGAAAGCATATATATTTTGATTTTTTTCTGAAAAAAAAATCATATCCGATTTTGTCTATAAAAGATCATTACGTTTTTTTTACAAATGTATTTGAAACTTGCATTATTTAGATTTAAGAAAATATCCAACACGCATAGCTCTGTCCTTAGCTGATTTTGGCTTTCCTTTTTTATATCCTACTGGCAATTTGTATTCTGTCAGTTTTTATATATATTTCGTATTGTGGGTTTATAAATGTTTTGATTTTATCTGCACTGAAGAGACATAAGTTGTCAAAAATTCGCATACTTAGTTCACAGTAATTTCGGTATTTTTATTTATATCCTTATTTCTCATAAACGGGATTCTGGGATGTGTAAGTTTTTTTATTTTTACCCTTAGTTTCATAATTTGCAGGATTTAAGTAAATTGCTCCAGCTGTTGTCATTGCTCCATTTTTAAGTTGGTAAATGACATTTCCTAGTTGAGTTATCTTCCAGTAAACTTCCATTGCGCCACCTTAATTGTTAAAAAATAACAAGAATAGAATTAAGACTACATCATGTTTTTTCCCACGTAATTATGGAGATTTTGTCTCATTTGCTTTTTCTCTATATCCCTTAATTGCCCATTTTCATTTCAAAACTAACATTTATAATATTCTATATTTTGAAAGCTGTTGTTTCTGACTATTTATTTAAAAACAAAAAACACAATTAAAAAAAGATAACACAATTTCATAAACCCTAAATTCTAATTAAACTTTCACAAGAACATGTTTCCAATATACATTGACTACCAGTTATTTATGCTATTCATCCCGAATTTAAGAGAAGTATTTATTTATATCATTCAATACTAGTATATCACAAATGTTTTATTGTCATTGATTCATTCCTCTTACAATATATGTAAAAACACCTTTCGGATAATTAGTAGATAGATTCAGTGGCAGCATTTTTTAAATTATTTTTATATAAACAAAAACGCTGTTTTTCTTGTTTCCTTGTTATATAATATTGGAAGAATCTCTACTTTTCATCAGATTTGATGAGGTTAATTTCATCTTGTTCATTAGAAAATTCGAAATCAGTAGTAAATACCGTTTGCCATTTGTAATTGCAGTCAGAATAATTAGATTTTTTTTTATATCTAATACGATTTCAGGTCTATAAGAGGCAAAAGGGACACAATCTGTTTTTTTTTCGAAATCAACAATTTTTGTTTAATTTGTTCATCGGATTTTATTGGGGTTTGCTTTTGGATTCTTTTTTTTACATTTAACGGTATTGTCCCTTTATATTAGAGGAAGATCTTAATATTTCCGACCTATAAGCGACAAAGGGGCCATAATCTTGTTTTTGCGAGGTACCAAAATTTGTAATTTGTTATTTTCATCAGATATTGATAAGGGCTTGTGTCTCTTAATTTTTCTGTGTAAGCATTCAGTAGTGCTTCAGTAGTGCTGCAATGAACCGTATCCATAGTCACTTTTTGAAATTTCCTGTGGTTGTATCATACTATGCTATTGCATGGCCCTTTATTTATCAAATAAAGTTTTTTTGTACTTATAACTCTGGTAGTTGCCCTTTGAAATGGTATTCAGTTTTTCAAACATTGTAATTTGCTGATGCCTTTTCTGGTGGCCTGTTAAACCAGAGGGTGTTTACCAAACCATTAGTCAGTACTAACTGAAAAGCTGATTTTATTTTGAAGCTTGTAATATCTAAAATTAAGAAGTTGTCTAAACGAAGAAACTTAAATTTACAGTTATTTTGGTATTTTTTTTTAAATTCATTAACATGTACCTGCGCTGTTCACTGACGAGGCAAATCGCATTTGCAATAAAATAAAAACTAGTTCATTTGTACACTACCGGCAATAGCGAAGGGGAGTTAATCAATTTTCCGCTCGAACCTATTCATTTATTTTGGTATGCGACTCTACCCGATGAGTTGGTTTCAGTTTTTACCGATTCTTCTGCTCCACTGATTTTAAACGAAGAAAACTAAGTTTGGATTCTGCTCCTCCATTCTTTTAATGTTTACAATATTTTATTAATTTTTTTTTTTGGGGGGGGGGGTAGTTAAATATGCAGTCGTTATGGGGCTATTCATGCGATGCAATACTATCAAAGTAAGTGAGAACCGAACCGTCAGTCTGAAAAGAACAATCCAAGGACAAAATCAGGGATTGACATTTGATTATCATCTTGGTAGACAAGAGAACAATCATATGCCTGAATTCACTAAGCCTGCAGTGATTTTACCGTCTCTAAATTAACAAAGCTTTCTGAAATTTGCAAAAGTTTGCTAGCCCAAAGGACTACAAGTAGACAAAATTTAGAAGACATATTGTTTGTTTTTGTGCTTAAAATAGTGTCTGATTAATTTGTATCGCCTTTTTTAGCTCACCTGACCCAAAAAGTCAGTGTGAGCTATTGTCATCACTTGTCGTCCGTCGTCCGTCCGTTAACTTTTCACATTTTCATGTTCTCCTCTAAAACCATTGAAGCAAATTCAACCAAACTTTATAGGAAAACATTTGTGAAGTCTTTCACGAAAATTGTGCATTTCACTCTGACCCGACAAAAACATGACCTCAACATTGGACCCTTTGTGAACATAATCATTTCATCATCCGCTCTGAAACTATGGAAGGAAACTTAACTAAACTGTATTGGAATAATGTATGGAAGGTCCTTTACAAAATTATTCATTTCAATTGTAGAAAACACATTGGTGCCAGTGGAGAACATTGCTTATGGAAAAGACATCGCATTCGCATGTCTTACAAGCATTTTGTCAGGTGAGCGATACAGGATCAGTATCTGAGACTGAAGCTTAAAAAACAAAGTAAATAGACTGACATCAGTAAATATCAGAGTGAATTGAAATATGTTCTGAAATGCTTATTTATCCCTTTTCCATGCATTATATTATGTAAAAAAATCGATTTTCAGTATCAGAAAAACATAGTCATATTATTTTTTAATATATTTTTCGTTTTTCTTTTTCGTCCTCAAATTACTAAACAGACTTATCAATGATAGCTTGCAATTATAATGATTAATAATTGTTTCAAAGTTCCTATCTTGCTTTTCAATCAATCTCCAAAACAAAAGAACTTACCGTTGTTTCCTGGCACCAATATTTTCTCTATTTCGTCAAACGCTTTTCTGTCACAGGAATTCATTTCTTCGAGCAACATCGTTCTTGCCTTTTCAAAGTCACCATCCTCGAGACCACTGAAATCCACTTCTAACAATACATAATAATAATTTAAGGTAGAAGACCTGGGGTATGAGAAGATAATATAATATTTTTATATAAAAATTACTTGTTGTGATTGCTATGATTGATCATAAATGGAAATGAAATCTTCATCTTATCATGAATCTACACTCGTTTAATGAAAAACTGTGTCTATATATATATTTTTTTCTCATAAAAATGTTAAAACAAATGAAAGACAGTTATTTGGCAAGGGAGGTAATTGTTTCATCTTGACTTTCAGTATTGAGGAATATTAAGACTTTTTATGCTTTTTTCCTTATATTGTGAAAAAAATGGTACGGTGAATTTTTTAAAAATATTGACATGTATTAATTCATATGTGTGTTAATTTTCTATTTCTCAAATTTTGGTGAAAATCGAATCGTAGGATTTTTATCTAGAAGAAGTTAGATGAAGCTTTGTTTTCAGCAATGTTTTGACGGTGTAATTTTATTTTTACTTCAAATCAATATTTCATGCATGCTTTGGATATTTATCATCTGATATTTGGGTCTACAAGTGTCTAAGAAGCAATTAAACAATTTAGGACTAATTTATGCCGATTCTTTTTATATACAGTATAGTAGTACATGTATATGCCCATGGTGATTTCTGACGCCTAAGATAGGGGATTTTGTTCTGTGAACTGTAGGACCAAAATATTAAGGTGACACTTAAAAAAAAATTCACAAAATTCACAAAATTGTTTCATACTGCAAATTTGAAAATTGAATTTGTGGAAAAATTTGGGGTTACCCCGGGTCTACTGCCTAAGTAAGATTTTCACGAAACAATGGTTAATTAATACCTTGCCTTATTCTTGATCTTAAAAGTTCGGTTTCTCCACCAACAGGTGGAAGTTGAAAGTTTCGAAAAAGAATGCTAACTATTGTCGAAACGGAATCAGGTGTTTTGGATACAGTTTACATTAATATATGTAATACATCGGCAAACGAACACCGAGGCAAAAGTGATAAAAAAGGGGGATTAAAAAATCAGTTAGAATGAAAGACGACATCAGCATCATACCTCGACTTGTTTTTATCCATAGTAACACTGGACGTATAAAATTAACGTATAAAAAAACTTTATGGCAAGCGTGAAGATTTTAACATGCCAATAGTTTAAAAACCCGTATTAAACAGAAATATTCGTACATGGTGTCTATACTTCATATATACCTCATTTGCTATTGCCATTTGCCATATATAAATATACTGTTTTTTTCCAACATGGCGAAATTACTGTCCAAAACCTTATACACCAAGGCCATTTTAAACAAAGGATATCAGTATGCACCAACAATGGCCTAAACTGCAATCTAATGCAACAATTTACAAGTAAAATGTACTAGATAAACAAAACTGAAAGAAAAGAGAAAAGTAAATAATGATAGCCGGACTGATACTGGCACTAGCAAAGTCAGAGGTAGGGTTTACACGGTTATTGGGTACTACAACCCTCCTTCCTCCATCCCTATTCCCTATAGTTTAAAAACATTCAAATAAAACCCCATACATGAAGACTACTAACTCTATGATCGCTATCTTTGTAGGTTTTTATTTCACTTTAATGATAAAATCCAAAATTTATTTTTGAACTGACAAATTATAACTAAACACTTGAGTTTTCATTGCTAGTTGGACGGGTAACACGCGTACAGCAGATCCTGCTATAGTATCCATCCGAAGCAAATGATGATACCCCCATTTTTGTAGGGAACACCTTGCTAACAGTTTACTTTGATGGCTTTCTTGTTCATGTTTGTTAGCCACTTTATCTTCTTCGTATTGTTGACACTTGTCTGGCCTCTATATTGCCACGTTTTGGTTCTAGGTGTTTTCTCTTTTGATCTATTGTTTCAGCATTCATTTGTGATAAATATCAACAATTTGAACCATATCTCAAAATTACTTTGATCTTGTAATAGGTATATCATTTTTTGTTTGCCTCTAAAAAGGACATTAAAAATGGTTCATCCCATGCATAGCGCCTACATCTCACCATTTCATTATGCCAAATTTGTTTGCAAGTTCACTTAATTATTGCCCTGTGATTGTTTATATGTTTTGATTGTCTTCAATGCGTCTTTTTGTCGGGAAACGGATGTCAGTGGTATAGTGCCCACATCACGCGATTTTATTATTCAACGTTTTTCTTCCAATTGACTCGATGAATGTGGAAACTAGTTAACATGTGATTGGCTTCTATGCGTCTTTTTGTTGACAGCGATTGTGAGAATAATAAACAATTTATCTAAGGATTGTTAACGCCCCTACACCCATGGGTAATATGGAATGTGGTTGTAGCGTTGCTTAAATTTAGCAATGAATTCCGCGAAAAAAGGTGCTAGGGGCCATCTTGAACTTACTATGAGGTTTGAGCAATTTGTAGCTACTCTGTCTTATGTGTACGTACTCTATATGCTCTATTGCTAATAAAAGCTCTGTCATTAGGCATTTTTATAAACCCTTTAGGTCATTTTTTGTTGCCAGCTTTTGATTATTTTTTTGGCTCTCCAAATTGTTTTTTAATTGCACTGAAAAGAATGTAGGTGTCGAAATAGAAATATAAAGAACTAAAATTATTGAACTCATGAATCTTTTACAACTCGGTTAATGTTTATACTTGGGGTCTGCATTCCTCAGAGCTATCACCAGCCATAACTCCAGTACTTCTCTAACAGTCCGAGGTATATGAATGCTGTAGAACACTGTCTCACTACGGCAGAAAACCAAACTCAAAACTTAACCAAGGGTTTGGTCAGGAATCATCATAAATTTCAATCAGAGAGAGGCCAGTATGTGTGCAAAAATTCAGATCACTAGCTCTCAAAGCTAAGTTAACGGATTTTACAAGCAAAATATCTATGACTAATACAAATATGCCTATTATTTTTGTTTGAAGCGAAATATTGTATAGAATTGCCAATTTTTTTAAATGTTTGTATATTTGTTCAATGAAGAATACCTATCAAAGCATGAAACATGGAATCAAATACATCGCCAAACGAATACCGACGCAAGAACGAGGAAAGGGGATATTCCAAAATCACAAATAAAAAATCACGGCAATTCACAGCAACACGAAATGAGACAGCACGACAAAGACACAACAAACAAACAAAAATAAACAAAAACGCCACAAAACTAAAGCAGTAGCAGTGTGAACCCCTATAAAAATTGAGGAATCATCAGGTGCTCCGGAAGGGTAAGCCTGATTTGCTCCACACGTGGCACCCGTCAAACTGCCGGTAAAAAGTCCGATTTGTCAGAGTCGGTGTTAGTCAGTTCGGTAACAAAGTCGGGATCTACCCAAAGATATCTGTTCTCATTTGTGAAACAGAAACATTGAAATAGTCTGTCAAATCGTGGTGACGACCGTAAAACTTCAGAAGTGACAATTGCAACAGTGGCTGAACATACCCTTGTTGTATAAGTTTTTGAGACAGTAATTTCGCTCTATTGACCAAATCGCTGTACAAACTACAGGCACGGCAATAGCGAATGAGTTGTGAAATGTACACGCCATATGCCGGAGAAGTGGATTATTACTGCTCAAACACGGGAAGTTCACTATTGGAAAGTCGAAATCATCACGCTTGTCGTAAAGTCTTGTTTTCAGACGTCCAGAGTTGTCAATGTAGAGGAATAGGTCCAGATATAATGCTGACGATGGTGTATCAGTGGTCTCTTTAATTTCGAGTTCATTTGGGTATATAAGATGAAGGTGGAATACTACCGAGCCGCCTTGAAACTGCAATCTCTGTAATTATTTGCCCTAATGACGATGATTTCCTGGTAGGATTTTTTCAGTATCTATTTTTATATTTCATATCTATTTTTCCGTATCTATTACTGTAGCAAAGTTTTATTTTCCGATTTAAAATACAATGCTTTACACTTGTCGAAATCATTTCTCTAAGATTTCATAGTATTGGGATATTTTGAATTTTCCCGTTACCCTCATTTCCTTGACAAGGATCATAACTGCACACTCTTATACAAAGAGGCAGTTTTAAACATACTGATACCCATATGATGCTCAATATGACCTACTTGTATATTAATTTGCCCTTTTAAGGGATTTAAGGGTTTTAATGTACATTTTCATTGAAATGTTTAATCTCCAATTGAGGTGCATTAATACTTACTCTTTACACATTCCTTAATGGAAAATACTTCATTGAATACTTCATGTTCTGAAATAAAGAGTGAAAAACTCGCTGTGAATAGTTTACGATGAGTAGTATGTGTCTCGGGAAATTTGGTGTTAGAGTAAAATGTCAACCTTTTTCTTGTTTTTTGTTTGTTTTTTTTTGTATTAGCTTTTTGTTTTTCCAATTAAAACTTGACACTGTTTTCCTTATGTTAATTGCTATTATCATACACACCTAACTTTGATGCCATTATGCCATAAGTGCTATGACTTAGTCAAACCTCATACCCACCGATTAATAATGATTTAATACAACATGAGATGATGATATAATTTGAACACATTGTCTAATCTGGCGTCGCCATAGGCTTCCAACGTCAACCTCGGAAAACTGAGGGTTAACGCGAGTTAATAAATTTTTCGCTACCGGGATTCTACGAAATACAACATTTGTAATTTGAGACTGTTGTTTAATCAAACTTGATTCCAATCGAGATGAATGGTTAGGACGAAAAATCTAGATTCTCTGATTACTGTTCTATTTTCAAATTTCATAGTCGGTGTGTAAGGATAAAATTTGTTTCTCGGTCAGTTACAGGGGTACGGGAATACATGTACATGGAGAGCTTGAAAAGTTTCGTATTGGGGACCGGCCATCTCCTCGTTCAATATGAAATGCTTGCAGGAAAACCATAATAATCTAAATTTAGGAATCCCACTGTAACTGACTGTATAATCAATATTGTTTACCTTTCTTGTCGTTTTCACCTGCAAATTATACAAAATTCAAAGACATACCTTTTGGTAGTAATGCCGTTATTTTGAACAGATTGCCGAAAACCTCGCATTCTTCCCAGGATAAAAGAGTACGTAAATCTTTCAAATTGTCAGCTGTTAGGCTTTGTACTAAACGAAAACAAAATAAATAAAGTACGTATCTGTGACATTAACATATTTTTCGGCGTTTTGCATTAGTGCCGATTTGCATACCATTTTCGCCAAATAATTCTTTCATTGCACTTTCAGTTTTACTGGTTAATTTCAGGTAAATAGTTGGTAAATATATTTCTTTTGTTCAAACTCCATTACGAAAAACAAACTCACAAAAAGCTCTTTTAGAATTGAAAAAAATGCATTTTTTATTTCTTTATTTTTGATGTCATCTTTTAATGAATAGATGAAAGGATATGGAGTAAATGTACATGGGACAAAATCCCTACAAATACACGGTAAGATTAAGCAAATGGAACAACGTAGCCCGTAGTTGTACAAAAGTGGGTATTTTTCAGGTCGAGTACTTTTCTGTGCTTATGAGAAGTACATGAACTGAAAACAATCCACTTTCTTGGAATCTCGATTATCCTGTTATTTAAGTATGTATAGTCTTGCACATATATATCATAGTAACTACATGGATAATATGAGAAAAGGTAATTTTGGAGGAGTTTATCGATATGTAAACGCGGTCGACTCACCCATAAACTGAATAAAGTCTAAATTCGCGCTGACTTCTTGATCTTTTGTTTGTATATATATATGTTACAGGCAATTTTATAATTCAGGCAATTTATAGAATGACTAAAAATATTTAGGCAATTTGTATAATGCGTAGCTGTTTTAGGCATTTTATGAATTGACTAAAATTCCTAGGCAATTTACAAAATGCCTGAAAAAAAATCATCAGGCTTTTTACAAAATGCTTGAATAACAATTTGACTTTCAAAAACACTTATGTTATTCAAAATACTTTTTAAATAATTGGAAGACAAATTTGAAGAACAGAGATAACTTGAAATATACTTTAGACATTTTTTGGGTTTTATTTGGGGAAGGGGTTGTGTTTGTGACTGCAAATTTCAGAACCTCTGACAAATCTTTTAAAGTGTTACAAATATACTTAATATAAGGTTTATCCATTTCTATAAACAGAATCAGATTCACCTCATTCATATTTTTATATTCCACCACATGAAATGGCGAGGTGTCAGGTGTTCAATACAGAACTCAGGACAAGTTTGATTGTTTTTCAGAGGTCTAAGCAGTTCTTGATTTATGCCCCTTGAGGCTTATGAATATCTCAAATTCTACATTTCCAACATAAAAATTATGATCAAAATTGCATTTTTTTAGAAAGTTCTTTATTGTATCAGAGGTCCAAGTGCTTTTGGAGCTAGCCCCTTGATCACTTTGAAATATTTCTAAATTTTTGGCATTCAGACATAACAAAATTAAATGACTTCAAAATTGTTTTTAAGCAGCATTTTCTTTAAACTCGTTCCATTTTTTTGTCAGAGAAGCTTGTAGTTAGGTCCCTGCACAAAAAAAGACATGTGTCGGTGTATCATGTAATGCATGCACTATTACTATATTTGTTCAGTAAAAAGTAACTATATCATTCTGAAAAAAATTGTTTTGTTAGATGAATTTCAAATGGGCTTTGAAAAATCCCAACTCTGAAGTATTGTCAAAATGGAATTTCACCATTACTTTCTCCTATGACATGTGACAATAAATCTTAACATTTTACGCAGCACCTAACATTTTGTTAGGTTGCAGTTTGTTTCTCTGAGTTTGTAGAGCAATCTTAGAGTATTTCACTGATATGGTACAGTTAGAGGGACAGACTTCATGATTTAATGCACCTTGCTGGGTTATGATGTTAAATGAAAATTAAAAATGATTATTGTAACAGTAGTCTTGATAAGTCTCCTTTTCCACAGACATATTTTTTGCAATAGTAATTTTTTCTTCTCTCTATTACACTTTCTGTTTTGCTTCAAGATATGGTAATTTTTTTGTTCTGCTATACATTAAATTCACGCTTCTTTCACTGACAAGAGACACATGCGATTATTACAGTGCTTTGATTTTTTTCTTAAATAAAATTAAAACACTAGAATGTAGCAATATCAGAAAAGAAAGTTCCAATTTATCTGCTTCGACTCTTGATATAAA
>MJUU01066708.1:54114-82952 GCA_002080025.1 Modiolus philippinarum
TATATATATATATATATATATATATATATATATTTTCAACATTTTCTTCTTTATAGCCTCTGTTAACAAGATGTTGTTTAAGTTCTTTGTCCTTTGCTGAAATGTTTGTTTTTGTGAGCATGTTTTAGGATGTGATATTATCGAGATCATCTTTCCAATGAGGAATTTGCCCGTTTGACCATTATGATTTAAGCGACACGCAAAGCTGCATTTCAATTTTAATGTTGCAGATAAGGACCCATTCCGATGATTTACATCTCGTCAGTGCAGTTTGAATCTAAAGATGGAAAACCGCTGCTAAAATATATTCCCTTGGTAGTGTGTACAAGACTGTAAATGGGAAGGAAATGTCCTGCTTCGGGGTGCCTCGCCAGTGATTTATCTCTCTGGTGCATTCAGGGAAAAAAGTATATATATAAAGCAATAGCGATTACGTATCGAATTTCTCATCATAGCATACCGATAACAGGCATAACATACAGATTACAAGATTTAACATTAAAGAAACTGAAGGAGATATGAACATGACATTTGAAATAGTCCCAAAATACTAGAATATTTTGATCGAAAAACAAAAAATATGCACATTTGAAACAAATCAATAGCCATTTGAGTTAGTTTTTTCAGATATAATAGTAAGCTATATAAAATTCCCTGTAGATAATAAGTAATAAGCACTTAAAAAAATAACTTTTTGAAATCTTTTCTAATACTCAATTATCAACTGTTTTTTCATGAAAAGGAAACGGAGAGTCAATAGATAAATTAATTTCAGTGTATTTGAATGGAAGGATCCCGAAAATTTGCTTGAAATTCAAAACGTCCACATCATATAACTTTAGTTTTGCTTATACATGTATTATAAAAGCTACAATAATAAAACTTGCATCAATCAAAAAGGTGAGGAAGCCAACCTAACTATTTAACAAACGTCTTATAAATTTCTTATGTATCCATTCATAGGTGTTTCCTGTTATCTTTTTTATTCTATATATCAGAAGTTGTTTAAATTCGATTGATGCAGATTAAGAATTGATTCCAAATAGCGGTCAACAACATGTCTATATTTTTTATTATAATGACTTGATACCGAAGTTGCTGTGAATTCTGCATATGTGCATTTCGACAACTTATGTCTCTTAAGTGCAGATAAAATCTAAACGTTTTGAAGATCGAATATTTTGGACATTGTCAGCATGAATAGTTTTTGTAGCGCGATACACGGTTAAAATAATGTAATTTGTATAATATTATAACAAGAGGCTGAATTTACACAAACAAAACTCCTGAAGGCTTTAAATGTCTTGGCCAATTGATATTCTCAAGACAACTTACAGGTTTCCTTTTTTGCCTTTAAAATTCCTTCAATGTCTGCAACGTCTGTTTGAATTTTTGGAAGTAAATTGTCCCATTCCCTGTTCAGTTCTTGTGTGGCTTCCCCGATCACTTCCTTCAGTGTTTCAAAAGTTTGTTGTAAAGCCTAAAACATGATTTTTAACATGCCATGACAAGGAATGCAATAGATTTCTGATGGAATTTTGATTTACCGATGTAGATTTGCAAATTTGTCATTTGTCACCACTTTCTTGAAATTTTTCTCATAAATTATGTGCTTATTATAATAATTCATCGGCAACAATTAAGTTTCACTCCATGTCAAGTTTTTGAATTTAAATGTTCACCACTTTCCTTGAAAGTTTCCTTAAACATTTTGTGCTTATTATAATAATTCATCGGCAACAATTCATTTTTGTAGATCAAAATAATTGCTTCCTTGTTTGTCAATGAAACTTTTCTACTTGTTGATACAAAATGTAAACATGTATCAAAGCGAAGGAAAATTTACATTTATCCCCAATTTAGACTGCAAAGTACTTCATGTTTTGGCAATATCAATGCCAAAGTTTTTTCTTGCTTTTGCTTTACATTTGTACGAAAACTATTGATTTTTCACCATATAATTTGACCTATTAAATCAAAAGCGTTGTTTGGATTTGTATTTAAACTTGAGAACCACTTAACAGACTTGCTGTTTACTAGACAACTTGTTTTTTTATTATGAAAGCTCTGGGATGATGCCAATACTGGAAAGGCAGTGATCCCCGGGAGTATTCACCAGCCTAGTAGTCAGATATGTTTGACATGAAAATCTCACCTTGCGTTTTAAAGATTTTTAATGTCTTGATCAAAAGTCTAACTCACTGAAAATACCAGCCTTCATTCCAGGTTTTTATTTTATAAAAATTCTAACCCTTTCAAAATATCAGCCTTCATTCCGTGTATTGCACTATGTTTATGTTTTTGTTACTTGATTTGGCTTTCTATTTCGATATGTATTGATAATACTTCATTCTGACTTATTTTGATTTTACATTTCCAGTTTATTTGATTCTAATGCTACTGACGGGAGGTTAGTCCTTAAAGCACGTGTACAGCATTACAAAATTGACAGTTTATTATGCAGCATTGGTATATTTGTATTTTTAAACCACTGGGTCGATACCATTGCTATTTGACCAGAAGTTCCATTGATATTCACCTGCCCAGTAGTCAGCTTGTTTAAAATGAAAATTGTACCTCACATTTTATAAATTTAATTTTTAGCTCTAACCATCAAAAATACTAAGCCTATTGCACCCCACAGATGTCCTTGGTACTGGATTGGGCCTCCCTATTTAGGTATTTTTGGCAATGAGTACTTCT
The DNA here is from genome assembly GCA_002080025.1 of Modiolus philippinarum. Lineage (NCBI taxonomy): Eukaryota > Metazoa > Mollusca > Bivalvia > Mytilida > Modiolidae > Modiolus > Modiolus philippinarum. Next base: position 56,818 of record MJUU01066708.1, read on the forward strand.
TCCTGACTTCCTGACTTATTTTGAACTCTGGCTTCCCATTTTTTATTCTTATGCTGCCGATAAGAGATTTCTACTTGAAAGTCACGGACAGCAAAACAAAATTGACTGTTTATTATGCAGCAGAGGTGTTTTTGTATTTTGCAACTTCTTGATAATTGTCCATATTATGCATGTCTGCAAACCAACTTTATAAAACGAAAATTGTATGTGCGAAATTCAGTTTGAAAATATCAATAGCATAAACAATAAATAAAATGTGTTTTCTATGGAATATTTCCTATAAATCTCTATTTACAAAAATAAAATCTACATTAAAAAAATATTTACAAAAATAAAATCTACATTAAAAAATGTTCAAATTAAATTGTAATACCAAAAAATATTAAAAGGCAATCGCATACCCTTTGGTAACGAACTTACATTTTTCTCTTCTCCACTCTCTTCACTTGACAGTTGACTATCAGACCTTTTATAGTACCTTCCATCAGCTACCAATACTACTGCCAAAAATATGGCAACAAAACTTAACGTCGTCTTCATCGTTGTCTGAAGTATCTGATTAGATGCCGCAAGAGACAGTACTATCTTACATATTTATATACATGTTATTTTCTGTTGATAAGGTGAGCTTGTATAAACATAATAAAGAAGGGGACTAAAAATAAATGAAATCATGACAATTTATAAGTCACTTTCTTTCAAAATAAATATATTCATTTTAAATTTTGGACTATATAGATGTGAATAAGTTTACGTTTTGAAACGATTTCATCCGTATCAATACAAGTGCTACTGAAACGTGAGAAGCAATTTTCCAACAAATGGATTTCTCTCATCCGATAAGGGATTAGGTTTGCAAGTCATAATACTAACGTTTCCGATTTATTTTTACCATTCTGTATATCTGAATAGAATAAATTCATTAATTTATATACATTCGAAAATCATATGTATGCAATGAACTGCTTCATTCACAATCAGCGAATTCGATGTTGGGAAAATACTGTTCTTTCTGAAATAAAAACTTGAGTAGTAAAGAAGTTCAACATTATCTATCTTTAACAGCTTCTGTATGGTCTAGCTTTGGTTGGCTTTAGAAATAAGAGGCACGGAATGACATTTTACCTGTTTACCTGACGGAGTGTATGCTTATTATAAACGCCTCTTTTAATTCATAATATATTTTATTCTATCAAACATTACTAGCGCATATGCAGAAAGTAAATTCACAATAACTTCGGTATTTAGTTATTTGTTACCACTGGGTCGATGCCACTGCTGGTGGACTGTTAGTCCCCGAGGGTATTCACCAGCCCAGTAGTCAGTACTTCGGTGCTGACCCGAAAGCCGATTATTTTTTGAAACCTTACAATATCTTAACATTTTGTAAATTTTATTGAAAACTAAGGAGTATCTCCCTCATGCAAAGCTCTGTCCCTAGCAGATTTTGGCTTTACATTTAGATCACTTTGGTTATTTGTTCTCTATCAGTTTTTAAACATTTTTGAGTTGATGGTCTTCCAAACGTTTAGATTTTATCTGCACTGATGAGACATAAATTGTCGAAATGCGCATATGCAGAAAGTAAATTCACAATAACTTCGGTATTTAGTTATTTGTTACGATAAATTTTTCAAAAGAACAATATTGTAATTGAATTTGAAAGTTCCATACACGGGCGCTATTTTCATAACGCTTATTTTTATACAGATTTGCAGATCCTTGTTATCGCATACATTTACTTGTAACATTTGTAGTTGTTTGTTTTACTTATTTGTTCGCAAATCATTGAAAGTCAACGGAAAGTAATAATTTACAAACAAGCAGAGTGCTTCTTGTGATGAGGTCCATCATATAACCTTGATTTCTGTAATATGACCAATATCATTAAGATATAAGGCCCATTCAATTATTGTTATGTAAATTTGTAACAAGGTCAAGTGCATGTCTGGACTTGCATCATCACTTGTGTTAACAGAGCAAGTGTTTGTTTTTCAAACTGACAAAATGTCATGTATAAGTTTGTAAATTTAATTAATTGAACAATTATGCATTTATTATGATTAAAACATTCTTCAGATGCAATTTATTGTTCGGGTAGTAAGTTTCATCTTATTAATATAATAAATAAAAAAATACTAATTTACAAAAGTAACGATAGAATACAGTGGCAATGTTCCGTAGAAGCTTTGAGAAAAATTAGCAAAAACACTTCGCATTTGAAATAAACACATACTAGGTATCTGCCAAAGCAGTGTCGGATATCAAAGCTGTGTGAGGATGTATGCCAAAGCAATGCAAGAAATCGGGAGTAGTGCAAAAAATCATTTTGTCCATATAAAGAACAGCGTGAAGTCTCCAAAGTATAATGTATAGGACACAAACTGAATACCATGATGATAAATAATTAAATATCAAAGTTACTGTGAATTTTGATTAAGCATATCAATTTATGTCTCTTCAGTGTAGATAAAATAAAAACGTTTGCAAGACCACAAAGTCAAAGATGTTTAAAAACTGAAAGAGAACAAATTACCAAATATGATCTAAATAGAATATATTAAAATATGATAAAATAATGACTAAGTTCAACAATGGATAAATTTGACATTTTTTAATACGGTCCAAAACTGGATGTCAAACAACACCTGAAATTTCAGAAGTATTAAGTCAATAAAAGGTGTCAGTGTTTAAGATTACACAAACAAGGTCCTATATTAAAAATCTAATGCAAAAATGCCCAAGCTCAATAAAGTTCTAATTTTACAAATTTCATTCAATAATGCCTTTATGGGAGGTACAGATTTTTACATTGTCAAAACAAATTGTATAATGTTTAAAAAATCACCAGGTATACGGTGTCAGAATCTAAGATTTCACAAACTGTGCATCATTATTCTAAAATATAATGAACAAATGACATAATTCATTGACGGACAAATAAATGATTTTTAATAAAAATTGCAAGGGTGTTCACGGAACAGTTGTATCGTATACCCTATATGCATTGAAATAATTTTTGTGTTTGTAGCAGAATGACAAAGTCTAACAACGGCTGGAAAAGGGAGGAAACTATAAACAAAATATATGATACACATCTTCATGAAGTGATGAACAATTCCCTGAAGCTCGGTTGAAAAATACAATGTCGTTTAGGAGGAATTGCAGGTAATGAAGGCATTCCTAAAACTTGTTAACCAAAAAAGACATAGTCCAATGATAACATGTAAATTAAGAAAAAAAAATAACAAAAACGAAATGCATGATGCACAACTTTTCATAATAATCATCAAAATCAAGATCAAATAAACTATAAATATCATATGATTTTCCGTCTAAGGTCATCACATTGGTTGCTACACTTGACTGTTTTCAAAAGTTCACTCAGCTTCACCAGTATCGGTATCAATTTGATTAAAAACATGATCAGTTACTTTTGCGTCTCACTCTTTTTCAGTGCAAAGGTTTTGTGGAAAATATTGTGCATTATTTTAAATTCATGACCGGTTTCTCTTTTCGTTACTTGACTTGGCTGTGAACAAATGAAAGCAACTTCTCTCATAGCATTCATGATATTGTTCATATTTCTGGCCTCTACCAATATTTGTGTGTACGTTTCTACAAAATATGACACAAGAATAAGCTTTTTAAAGGTTAGACATTTACATATAAAATTTCAATGTTGAGTTTGAAATACGATACATCTATCTGTGATTAAAGTCATTGGGTTTTTGTTTTAGACATTGCATTAAAAGATATTTTATCAAATTACACAATCAAGCATTAGTGTTCCGTGTGTTGTATTACAAACTGAATAATGTAAGTCGGCCAATAAAACTTCCATTAAAGTTTAGATTGCATGTTTGGCTGTCTTGTTAATTGAAAGTGTAATCAAAGGGATTTGCACAACTATCTGAGAATATTATGTAGTTCCCTGGAAGTTCATAAATGTTGGGATCGGTAGAATAACCTGTAAATATCTTAATGCTAAAATATAAGACTTAAATATATATTGTAAATAAAAGTGATGGTCTGGCAGAGAGCTACTTCTGAACACTGCATTGCTGGAAATAAGTTTTCTCTATTTTGGACTAGAGATAAGATGTAATATTCCATGTTTTTGTGTAATTCACTGAAAGCATCCAAAGACAAGGTAAGTAATGTGCCTTCTTAGAAAAACACACCTTCAAAACCATTTTATATCAAATGGGACTGTTGCACTATCTCTAGTTATCGTGTCCGCCGCTAAGTTCGCTAGTGAACTGGTGAGTTACGGTCGATAAGCCCCGTTAAAATTAATGTTAAATTGGCAAAATTTAAAATGAAATTGTGAATAACCCTGAACAATGATATACACAATTTCAAAGCAGTAACATCAAATGACATTTAAGCTACAACATCCGAAAATCGCAAAGTCGTATGTTTTGTAGATATTTTTAAATGATTTTGTAAAGTTACCCTCTATCGACACAAATAAGTGTCATAAATTGATCTTCATATGCCGTTAATTTTTCGAAGAAAAACAATTTTATCTATATTATGATGCCATTTGCTACATTGTTTACCTGTAATCTGGACACAATATCCACACCTGAGGATCACTTACATGTCACAATCTGCGGTAAATTCTCTTTGATCTGGGACTATTAGTCCCAGTTTTTATGTACAAATCATATAGGTGTGACAAAACAAGGTAAAATAAAAAACGAAATTTGTTTTTTATAACAATATGTTTTTAACCCAGAATATCATCGGTATTTGAAATATACATTTTGATTAAAAATATTTTGCCTTTTTGCGAATAAGCCTACAGGATTGGAATACACATTTCTAAAAATCAGTAATTTTGATTTTAGACAAAATTGAAAATGAAAAGTAAATATAAATAAGCATTGCATAATTTGAGATTTTATTGAAACTGAATATTCTATTAAATGCAGGTTACTGCTACATGTCAAATGTCATCTAGTAGGTACTCCAACAAAGACTTTTGCAAGCAAATTTTGATGATTTGTTAATTTTCATTGCACAAATACATAACGATGACATGGTGCATAAGACGCACGTTACGTGTTCTATTTAAATTACAACCTATACTTTCTAAATGCAAAGTTTCAAGTAGATTTATGAATGCACGTAGGTGCACGGCAATTTTAACTTTTACGTGTTTTTGCAGTTTTCTCGAATTTTGGTCGTAGTTAATCCTAAATAGTGGTCAAAGCGCCGCAACTCCAAATAATTTTGAACCAGTTTTTCCTTAGCTCTTATAGAACTGGTAAATGCGAAGAAAATGAAATACCGGAAGTGGACTAATTGTAATTTTTTAATGATGTTAATTTACCCTGAATCTTAATTTTTTGGAGATTAAAATTTAAATGTCTTATTACTGAAGCAGATAAGTATCTGTTTGCACCGTTAATATTCATTCAATTCGAACATTCAATATTTTCTTTGGAGTACCTACATCTAGTCGAATTCAATAACACCTGTATATTGATATACCTGTATATTGAAAGGTGTTGAGGGTGGTACATGTTTTGCAAACTGTGTGGGGTAAACCCTCTCAGGTAATTTGCAATCAGGTGACCTGTTTGTCATCTCAAATTTTGATTAAATTACAATCAGAACAAAGATTTAGCTAGCTAATGAAATTGTTTTGTATGTATTACACATAAAAGAAAAGAAAGAAATAAATAACAACAAAAACATAAAAATAAAAAATATGAAAAATAACAAAATAACAAAAATGAATGTCTTTTATTTGAAAATAATATTTAAAACAATAAGTTACAATAGGCTCGAATTATCCAAACTTAGTTTGTACTTCTTTAAATTTCTAAACAACCACGGATTATAAAGGAAAAACAGCATTCAGTTGTGTATTTAAAACTGGTTCTTAACAAAATGCTTCATATATCGACAAGCCATATTCTGTATTAAAAGTTGAAACACGGAATTTCAATATGCGAAAAAAAATTATTTTGAAATTGTAAGTGGTCTTAAAGATATGAAATTTTAAAAATGACCAATTTCACATACTAAGCACTACCATTATCAACCGGAACTCACCAGTAAATGATAAGAGGAGCTAACCGTGCATTGTGAAACAGTCCCATTTGTGTCTTTGTGTTTCCGATGTTCAATTTTCTATGGGTTATTCTGTTTTTCTTTTGACTGACGGTTCGGTTACCACTTACTTTTCAAAAATCTAAACCAATTCATAAATAAATCTCTGAAATTTATAACAGCTTTAAGACCAAACAGCCTATTGTTTGTACGCACATAACAGCGCATTTACATTGTTTCCTAACACGTCTGTGACGTCTTGTAGAAAATCCGCGAAACGGCGTTTTACTTTCGCGATATTTTAAAAAATAAGATAAGCTTACTGCTTGAAAGGGCGGTTTATGGAAAATCGCTAAAAAACTCCGATTGGAAAAAGGGAGAGTGCCGAACGGCAATTAGTACATCTTAAATATCAATTCAGGTATATAACGGACAAAGACACGGTTTCGAAAACGTTTTTGATAGAAGGAGAAAAACGGATAATTTTTTAACCTGCACTGCTGACACATTAACTTCGCAACGCATGCAGTGGTACATGTATTTCAGTCTGTTCTGATGATTTAACAAAGCACTAGATATATAGATAATTACAAAACTGTTTCAATAAATCTTGGTCAAAATCATAAAGCACTAGATATATATATAAATAATTATAGAACCGTTTCAATAAATGTGACATCAACTTCAGTATCAAATAAAACACATTGTCATAAAAGCAACAAAAGACAAAATTATATATACAATCAAGCAAAGTAGTATTTTGTCATCAACTTAATACACATAAGGTTTGCACATTTATTGCGATTGTCAACATGGTCAAGCGAGTGTCATGAGTTTCATTTCAAAGATTTTTTCATACCGCCATTATTCAATACCACAAACACATAGGCAACCAAAAAATCGTGTGTTTTAATATCTCTTCGAAATAAAAAAAAAATATCTTCAGTTATTAACGCTTTTCTTTGCGTTCAACATTTCCTCAAGTTTTTCAGAGCCAAAATCCTTGTTGGAACCATTAACCGACCCACCTGTTTCAAAAACACCAGTAGCACAGCACAAAAAGATACTTAGGATTTGGGAATTGGATGGATATTTTAAAAACTGTTTTCAAGATTTGTATGTATCTATTTTTGGTTTGAATATCATGCACGGGCCATATTCGTTGTTTTACGGAAATTATTGTTTACATAAATCGCGAACGATTTTGAACTGTAAAAAGCATAACGCATAAATATTTCATGCTTTAAATTAATTAAAAAACTATAATTACAAAGCTAAAACAGCCTTCCATTATATCTGGACAATGAAGCAGCAAAAGACTTTGCATTTTTCACATGGTGACTTTGAAAATCGATTTGCCTCTTCAGTACAGCTAAAATCTAAACTCGTCTCCTTGTCAGTTCAGTATCCTCAATACAAATAAAACCACTTTTTTGTTGGTGTATACTAAATATTTTATACAATTTAAAACCATAACATATTACCTCTAAATACAGCCGCAGTAAAATCATCTTCCCAAGTCAGGTGTTGCGAGTCCACGTGGACTCAGAACACCTGACTTGGAGGGGATGCGGTAAAATTAAAACATTTTGTCTACAGTGGTACAGCTAACGGGATGAGGTAAAATTAAAACATTTGTTTACGGTGTTACAGCTAACCTTTAAAAATATTTTGTCTTTCCAATACATCCAACGCTTACAACATGAAGATAAATAAGTTGTAGAAATGTTTATCTTCAGCAACAAAATGTCCAGTACCAATAAGTGCGAGACATCAAGCATTGCTTGAGTATATTGTATTTATAATAACACATTTAAACCGAGACCTATAACCATCAAACTGTCTTTTTTATAAATTAGCAATGAAAGGATAGGGAATAAATGTACATGAGACAAAGTACCTACCAATATATGGCAAAAAGTAATGGAACAACTCTGTATTGGTGTTCTTTATCTTGAAGTCACCATGGAGCCCTCTACATAAAGTCGCAACAAGAAAATAAGAGGAATCCAAGGAGGAAGATCCGATCAATCTAGTATACTTACTAGAATTTGTAACTTAGTTACATATTTTGTCCCATACATGCCATTGTTTTTCTAAGGTGGGAAAAAGGGATGTTGTTGACGGAGGGTCTCATTAGGGTCCAAGTGTGACACGGGATCGACCGTTTTTCTGTAAGCGCGACTCGCAAAAGTCAAATTATTGTGCATGAAAACGGGCAACGATGCTACTGAGAGCGGGATACGTCAAATTATATCAAAATGATTCGGGAATTTTGGAAAATGATAATTTTACTAAGCGGGAATCTCAGTTTTTCGTTATCAAAAACTTAAATGTATGTACGACTTACAATCAGTGATGTTCTGCAAGATACAATTTGATCGCATGTATCTTAAAAGCGTTTTATATACATGCGATCAAATGGTATCTTCATAAGTTGACAAAAAGAGTGAAAATATTAAATGTCACGAGAGTGGAAATGGACAAACTTAAAAATTGTTTTGTGTATGCCAACATTTTTGGAAACCAAAATAGCAGTAAAACGTAAATATTAGAAACCGATGCCAGCTGCTGTATAACTTCAAATACAGGATGACAAAGAAATCATAGCTTATTTCAGTAAACGTTTGAATAAATGCAATTATTGCGTAACTCGTCGTGAATTATTTTGCAGTAGTGTCTGCTATAAATGTAGAAAATGGATAACACGAAACACCTACAATTGCTGAAAATTATAATTACACGCAACAATCTGCCAGGAAACTACACAGGAAAAAACACGTATAAGACAAAAGACAAACGTGGACACCGATAGAAACTCGGGACAGCCGGACTTGGTACCAGCACTAGCAAAAGGCAGCGGTATGGTTAAACCGGTTTATGGGTACTCAAACCTCACCTTTATCTGTCCCGTTTCCCTATAGTATAAAAACATATATAAAGCATTTCTAGATAAAGGGATGTTCCTTGTTATGCTAGATTATGGTGCCCTTGACTGGCTTTTAAATATCAATAACCCTGAAGGCCTTATTTTGTCTGCAAGGTTTATTACGCAAGGCGTAAATACTTGCACAAACAAAATACCAGATTTTCCGAATATATATACACAAAAACGTATAACTGGTATAAGCTTGAATCGGGAAATCATAAAAATAAGCGGGATATAGGAATTTAACAAAACGACAAGCGGGATCCGAGATCAGAATCCCCGATGAGACCCCCTTAACGGAATAGGAGGTAGTTCCGTAGAGGAAATAACAAAATACCGAGGTTACTGTGAATTTAGGTTCTGCATATGCGCATTTCGACAACTTATGTCTCTTCAGTGCAGATAATATCAAATTATTTGGAAGTCCATAAACCGAAATAGGCTTAAAACTGATAGAGAACAAATAACCAATAAGATCTAAATAGAAAAGCCAAAATCAGCTAAGGTCAGAGCTATGCAAGAGGGAGATACTCCTTAGTTTTAAACAAAATTTACCAAAATTTTAATATGGCATGTTTCAAAAAAAAAAATCGGTTTTCGGGCCAGCACCGAAGTACTGGCTACTCGGTTGGTGAATACCCTCGGGTACTAACAGTCCACCAGCAGTGGCATCTGCCCAGTGGTAACAAATAACAAAATACCGAGGTTACTGTGAATTTAGGTAATGATGATTTAGCAATTTTTGCATTCAACTAGTCTGGCACATTTTTAGACCTTTCAATGTATGAAATGCCACTAGGAACAGGGTCCATGATGGCTCAATGTATCGTCGATTCAAGGTATCAAAGTTTGTTGCAACCGTCTCAACAATTTCAATGAAGAAACGACAGTAGAATACCGAAGGAACAAGGGAAGCGAATACCACAAAAATCGAAATCCAAAGACATGACAGAGAAAAACAAAGACAAAACAAGGACGTGAGACAGCTACAATGCATGAAAATAAAAAGAAGACAGACTTAATTTTTGTTCAAGTATTCGTAAAAGATTATAATGTAAAATATGCTAGATCCTTTAGTCTCACTTACAGATACATTGATGATGATACTTCCATTAACAATGCATTTTTATCTAAATGGATCCCATCAATATATCCTCCAGAACTAGAAATACAGGTAGTGACAAACCCCAAGATCTACTTCATTCTGGAATATCATCTTAGTACTAAAATTTACGATAAAGGGGATGATTTAAATTTCAAAATTATAATTTCACTAACATCGACAGTAATGTTCCAATTTTTCCTGCTTTCGGAGTTCACAGTTGATTCGTTATGCGAGAGAAAGCACAAATTAAACAGATTTTCGCATTAGACAAACTTATCTCCGTGATTGCCTTTATGATCAAGGCTTCATAAAATTCCGTTTCATTCGATCATTAAAAGTTCTTTAATAGATATCAGTCACTTGAGGAAAAATTTGAAGTTCTAACTGTGATGCAACATTTTTTTTTTACTTAATACTTGGATGAACTTTTTTTTCTGTCTAGGACCTGTCAATAAGAATTGACGCGCCATAAATTCGGTTTAACCAACTATCGAAATTCCATTTCCAAGCCAGGACCGTTGCGGTAGACAATTTTTTTGGTGGATTTGAAACTGCTTTGTCAAAGCTCTTGAATTTTGGCTCTTGACAACTCTGTTCGGAAATTCGTCATAACTCCCATTTTCATGAAATGGTAACGATGAACAAGGGTCGCAAAAATAAGCCATGATGACCTAAATAGTTGGAAAATGTCATATTTGTACACTTTGCAATCTTTATGATCTGTAACTATTTTGAATATATTTTTCCTGAATAGGACGAATAGTTACCAAATAGGCAACTGAAAGCTTTTGCATGTCAGTAATAACGAATATATGTAAGAGTAATACATTACGAACATAATAATACAAGTATACCTTGATAATTTTTGTCCAGTGATATCGAGAAACAAATGAGAAAACGTTTTTACATCATTGAGACATTTAGATTTTGAACTACCCTGCTATAAATATTTCAATAGACGGACTCCTTGTGATAAATATACACCTATATACATCAACTATACCTTTAGTTCCAAAATTTTCACCTGGAAGGTAAATCACACCTATCGATGTAACGGTCGAATTTCTAAGTTGTTGCATGAATGTCACAAATTGTATAAGTTTGCAAGAAATGTCTTCGGCAGATCCTGATAAAATATAAGCAATAACGTGTGACATTATTTATTATAAAACAGCTTAGGACATCTGTTTTGAGCTACAAAATCTAGGATAATTATAAACCTAAAAATAAAGTTATCAATAGAGTTGAAATGTTAAAAGTTGGAAAATATTAACCAAAAGACTTTGGTATTAGTACATGCCTTTCAATAATGTCAACCTATAACATCGCTCAATAATAAAATAAAATGAAAAATGAACGAAATTATTTTGACTCAAGAATGGAGAACATGTTGATTGCTTAAAAATTGGAAGGGTACGATCATTCTTTTATGCTTTAAAGTGTATACAAAGTTACCAATATAAATATTTTACATGTTTCAAAAAAACAAAACAAAACAAAAACAAATGCCGGTAAATAACAGTTTTCATCGGACATCCTTTCGGTATCAAACGACTAATAGAATACAATATACTTGTAACATACAATTGATGACTTTTGATGAAGTTATTACCACGATTCAACAACCCAAAAACCCGAGGCAGTGTACGGCCGAAGTGATTACAAGATCTTGCGGGTTTAACTGAAAAGTCATTAATTATTTTATTATATGAATAAATGTTCCGAAAGTTTAACATTTTGCTTCTGCTTTTCATTCTTTTGACAATTTATTAGTCTTGACGCTGTTTCAACTTTAAGGAAATTGATTTTCCCTGTTACTATGTATGGGAACACGCTGAAGTGTTAAAAGTGAGGTTCACCTCACGTGCTATAATGCGCGGTAATCATCACATTTTCAAAGGGAAATCGAAATACTGATTTATCGAATCAGAATAAAATCCGTCCCTAAAAGGTTTTTACTAAGATTAATAAATTGTACCAACTGAACACTGTGAAAGTATTTTTTCCTCTATACCTCTAAGGTAGCAGGAAAAACCCTTATACATGTATATCTATTTCAAAACTATTTTGACCAAGTTTGATTCCATTGGCTCAGTAGTTTCAGAGGAGAAGATCTTTGAATGAGTTTTCCCATAGGGTCCAATGTTAAAACTATCTTCCCTGCTGACGTCCATATTAAATATAGCGTGGACCTGAAAAACAGCTTTTTTGTAAGGGACCACCAAAGGACTATTGTGGCCAAGTTGGTGCCAACTGCCTTCATAGTTTCAGAGGAGAATATCTTTGAATGTATTTTCCCATAGGGTCCAATGTTAAAACTATGTTTCCCGCTGGCAGCCATCTTGAATATCGCGCGGACCTGAAAAATAGTTTTTTTGTAAGGAAGCACCGAAAGACTATTGTGGCCAAGTTTGGTGCCAATTGGCCCAGTAGTTTCAGAGGAGAATATCTTTGAATGTATTTTCCCATAGGGTGCAATGTTAAAACTATGTTTCCCGCTGGCAGCCATCTTGAATTTCGCACAGACCTGAAAAACAGCTTTTTTGTAAGGAACTACCAAAGGACTATTGTGGCCAAGTTTGGTGCAAATTGGCTCTGTAGGTTCAGAGAAGGAGATCTTTGAATGTGTTTTCCCATAGGGTCCAATGTTAAAACTATGTTTTCCGCTGGTGGCCACCTTGGATATCGTGCGAACCTGAAAAACAGCTTTTTTGTAAGGGACCACCAAAGGAATATTGTGGCCAAGTTTGGTGCCAATTTGCTTAATAGTTTTAGAGAAGAAGATCTTTGAATGTGTTTTTCCATAGGGTCCAATGTTAAAACTATGTTCCCCGCTGGCGGCATCTTGGATAGCGAGCGGACCGGAAAAACAGCTTTTTTGTAAGGGACAACCCAAAGACTATTGTAGCCAAGTTTGGTTCTAATTGGCATAGTAGTTTCAGAGGAGAAGATCTTTGAATGAAAGGTTTACGCCGGACGGACGGACGACGGACGCAAAGTGATTGCAAAAGTTCACCCTGGAAGGGAAATCGAAATACTGATTTATCCAATCAGAATCTTGTATATTTATGGTCATATAATAATGTTAATTGATAGTCTAACGCCTTTGTACTTAAAGCACCATAAGTTAGAAAAATAATTTCTCCAACTATTCTTTATTTATTTTTCAGTAAACAGCAGCATAGTGTCTTTTCAATATTACTATTTACATAAGAGACCATACCTTCATAATTTTGGACATACAGTTATTTTTCCTAGCCAACAAAAATATTTAATACGGATAGTACACTTGTTCGACAAAAGTTTTACCTGCGTTTTTCGTATTAACAATATGACAAGCATCGTATAAAATCCGTCCCTAAAAGGTTTTTACTAAGATTAATACAATTTACCAACTGAACACTGTGAAAGTATTTTTTCCTCTATACCTCTAAGGTAGCAGGAAAAACCCTTATACATGTATATCTATTTTTAAATAGCGTAATTTTTGAATAACTTCAGCACAAATGACACTGGTTATTAAAACATATTATAAAACCGATTAGCTATAGAAAAATAACTTTCTACGTAACTTGCATAAATTATTTGTCTTCATAAGTGAAAAAAAAATTAAAAATTCAAGGATACTCATCTTAAAAGGGAATACCTTAATCAATTAGTTATCCATAAAATATAAAAGCATTTTGAGAAAAAAACTAATATTTATATACTCACTGTCGTCTACTCGCGTTAATGCATCGTATGTTTTCTTGAAAGCTTCCCGATCACAAGACAAGATCTTGAAAAGGGTTATTTCTTTTGCCTTTTCAAACTGTCCATCTGTGAGGTTTTCATAGGATACACCTAACATAAATAGAGAAAAATGAGCAATTGAAAATCGCTAAATTGGTAATACGTAAGGTATTGAAATAAGTCCTTTTTGAAAAAAAATGTGACTTGAGTAGTACATTGTAATTACCATCCCAATTTGCATCCCCGAGTTGTCCTGAATGGCATCATCCTGCCAGTGACATTGAATATGTAGTATTTTAGAATTAGCGTGATATTGACACTGTTTTTCCTTTGAAGTTATCAGAATATCACAAATATAATTGAGCTGATTGCTCTGTCCATGTTGTAATGCAATTTGTTCGTCTTATATCCTCTTAAGTAATACGTCTTTATCATTTATGAAATTGACTTCACAATGTTTGTCGAAATACACATACTCTGTTTTTTTATTTGGAATCATACTAAATTGCAATCATGACGAAAAAGTAATTAATGCCTTTTGAAAACACTTTGAAAATGAAAACATGTACGATAATACCTTATAGAATTATTTTTCCACTATAAAAGCAATGGTTTGAGTTTCGCCTTTTATAAATGCACTGACTCAATTGATTCATGCGAATCTCAAGCAGAAAGTCAGTGAACTATAGCCCGGCGGAAATTTCACAAAACTACTGCCAGTAAAAAGTATAGTCCTAAAGGGTATCACACTTTTTTTCTTTTTAAATTATTAATACAACAAATACAATTAATAGAGAATAAAGAACATGTTGATCTGTCCTTTTTTTAACTTTAAGTTAGTAAGGACATTTTCATAGTAGTAATTATATTTTTTTCGGCGTATATCCTAGGTAATTCGTCGTCATCATTTATGATAATTATGATGTTAATTTGCAAAAATCGTAGAATATGGAAACAGCATACCTTCCTTACAGTCAGCTATGGTTGGTGTGTTACTGCAAGTTTCGTGTTCTGAAAAATGATCAAAATTATGTTGAAAATCTGTTTTCGGCATAAGATTATATCTGTTTGTCAGTATCACTGTGCTAGTGTATACTGGGCCCGAGGTGCAACGCGAGAAATTCCTAATTTTTGTCAATTGCATTTAATTTGTATACATGCGAATCGATTAAGTGTCTCATTTACGTCAATAAAAATGCTGGAATAAGTTGCAGATTTACTAAAATAAGGCACCCAATCGGGTCGCGTTTATAGAATTAAAATTACATTGACATAAATAAAGAAATTTGCACGTCGCACTTCGGAAGTAGTGGTGAACATCAGTCGCGCTATATTGATTTATTAGTATACACAGATTTATTTGGAAAAGCAAAGCCAATTTTGTTTTAAATAATAAAAACATCGCTCACCTGGTCCTTGATTATATAGGCATTTTATGTAAAAGCCCATATACATGCATATAATAAAACCATAGTTCCAATATGCCCAATTAGTTTAAGGGAAAAGACGTCTGTTAGTGTTCCCCATGGATCCAATGTTAAAACATGTTCCCTGTTTGCAGCCATCTTTGATAAAGTGGGAACCTGAGAAAAAAATTTTCTTTTCAGGGTCCACATAAAAACTATTTTGACCAAGTTTGATTCCATTGGCTCGGTAGTTTCAGAGGAGAAGATCTTTGAATGAGTTTTCCAATAGGGTCCAATGTTAAAACTATCTTCCCTGCTGACGTCCAAGTTAAATATAGCGTGGACCTGAAAAGCAGCTTTTTTGTAAGGGACCACCAAAGGACTATTGTAGCCAAGTTTGGTGCCAACTGGCTTAATAGTTTCAGAGAAGAAGATCTTTGAATGGGTTTTCCTATAGGGTCCAATGTTAAAACTATGTTTCCTGCTGGCGGCCATCTTGAATATCAAATATCGCGCAGACCTGAAAAACATTTTTTTGTAAGGAACCGCCAAAGGACTATTGTGGCAAAGTTCGGTGCCAATTGGCTTAATATTTTCAGAGCAGAAGATCTTTGAATTTGTTTTCCCATAGGGTCCAATGTTAAAACTGTTTCCAGCTGGCAGCCATCTTGAATATCGCGCGGACCTGAAAAATAGCTTTTTTGTAAGGAAGCACCGAAAGACTATTGTGGCCAAGTTTTGGTGCCAATTGGCCCAGTAGTTTCAGAGAAGAAGATCTTTGATTGTGTTTACCTATAGGTCCAATGTTAAAACTATGTTCCCCATTGGCGGCCATCTTGTATATCGCATGGACCTGAAAACAGCTTTTTTGTAAGGGACCACCAAAGGACTATTGTGGCCAAGTTGGTGCCAATTGGCTTCATAGTTTCAGAGGAGAATATCTTTGAATGTATTTTCCCATAGGGGCAATGTTAAAACTATGTTTCCCGCTGGCAGCCATCTTGAATTTCGCGCAGACCTGAAAAACAGCCTTTTTGTAAGGAACTACCAAAGGACTATTGTGGCCAAGTTTGTGCAAATTGGCTCTGTAGGTTCAGAGAAGGAGATCTTTGAATGTGTTTTCCCATAGGGTCCAATGTTAAAACTATGTTTTCCGCTGGTGGCCACCTTGGATATCGTGCGAACCTGAAAAACAGCTTTTTTGTAAAGGACCACCAAAGGACTATTGTGGCCAAGTTTGGTGCCAATTTGCTTAATAGTTTTAGAGAAGAAGATCTTTGAATGTGTTTTTCCATATGGTCCAATGTTAAAACTATGTCCCCCGCTGGCGGCATCTTGGATAGCGAGCGGACCGGAAAAACAGCTTTTTTGTAAGGGACCACCCAAAGACTATTGTAGCCAAGTTTGGTTCTAATTGGCCTAGTAGTTTCAGAGGAGAAGATCTTTGAATGAAAAGTTTACGCCGGACGGACGGACGACGGACGCAAAGTGATAGCAAAAGTTCACCCTGGCATTAGCCAGGTGAGCTAGAAAGTGGTTGCATTCTTGTTAGTATATAGCACTAATCCTGTTACATCCTATGTGCTAGTGGAATTTTTAAAAAGCATACTTAACCGTTTGAACGATTAGTATATAATAATTTTGTAAACCTAACGTTTCCAAATATAGAACGTTATCGACTATAAATGGAATTACCAGGCTTACACGATATTTGCAGAACGTGATGTGACGTCAAATGAACCAATCACAACGCACAAAAAATATCATGAAAAATAAAACAAAACAGCTGATGGTGGTTTTTATTTCCATCGTTTCGTTCGTAAAGTCAGCAATCATTGTACTTTCGGTAATTGATACTACTGTTTAATTTATATATTTGATATACATGCACATGTATAGGTTTGAATTATCCTTTTGTCTCCATCGTTAGCCAAACATGCGACTTGAAAACAGTTTTGTTCAAATAGCATTATAAATATTTTATAAAATTTATTTTTTCATTATTTCTAAATATACACTGTCCAAGTATTTCTTCCAAAATGAGTTATGCCTCAGGTTTGGACACAGATGTCCACCTAGGTCAAGGTGGGTTGTCCTGGCCAGCGAGGTTACCAGTGAAGGATGATTTCAAAACGGCATCGAAAATTTTATTTTTCATCATTTCGAATACAAGAAGTTATTATATAGATAACGATGAATTATCGAGATTTCCGAGTGAACGGAAAAATCGAAAATAGGAGTAATGGGTAGGGGCAGGAAATTAAGCTATGTAGCCGGAACCCCCTGAAAGTCGATTTCGGTGCCCGGCGTAAATTTGGACAAACATGTAAACATCTAACATATAAACAATTAGAATTTTCTGTAAAATTTCAGTTTGGGTATTAAAAAACTTACCGAACAGAGTTGTCAAGAACCGGAGACAAATCAGGTGGATACATTTGTACCACTGGAACAATTGTCGACTGCAACGGTCACGACTTAGTACAGGCATTACAGCCCATTAAAATTATTGCAGCTGGAGTTAACATATGTGTTATGGTCTCATGTTCATTTACTCCATATCCTTTCGTAAAAAAATTCAAAAGAATGGTGGGTTTAAACCGGTTTTATGGAATCTCAAACCTCCCCTTCCTTTGTGGTAGTGTCCGGTGGTACTTCAACTCAATCTTATGCATATCATTTTGACTAAACGCCAGAGAAACAAAATGTCTTCGTTTTGTATAAAGCCTAGGTATCTGAATAGTCCCATAGTAACAACGGCACGGATTCGACATGTGACAATAAAATTTGCAGTTCTTACTTGCTGTGTGAATTTTAGAATTAAACTTAAATATATGACATAATGTGACAAAGGGTGATAAGAAAATACTGATTTACAGGTAAAAGGACTAGTATAAACTGCATCCACGACATTGTGAATATTCGAGGTTGGATTTCATTGATTTTGGGGATAATACATAAAAAGTAATATTCTTACTTATCAGGGATTCAGGTAAACCGATGAAAGTTTTATACATAAATTCACACTCGTCAACGGTCAGCAAATTTATTAATCTTTGCTCTTTCGTAGCATCGTCATCTTCCGAATTGGCAATAATATATACTGAAAAAAAAAAAATCAGTAATTCTATGATTAATCCATGTCTTTACATTGTTTAAAGCTCTTTTTTACCATTTATTTCAATTCTAATTAAATCATAGATTTTTTGACAAATTTGGTCAAAGATGCCCTTGGTACTGGAATTAGTTTCCTATTTCGATATTTTTGGACATGAGTACTTCTTTTTGGACTACTTTTGGATTATGGCTTTCTCTTTTATAAGATTTTAATGCTGCTGATGAGAGGTTACTCCTTGAAACACGTGTACAGCATAGGGAAATTTAATATTTCAATGCAACTTCGGTATTTTTTGTATTTTGGATCATTGCTCAGATATCGGTGTGTGTGTGTGTGTGTGTGTGTGTGTGTGTAATTTCAGAGCGGACAAACTTGACATTTCTAACTTTTATTCAAATACTAATCATCGTCAGCTTGGTGGGTCGTCCATGCTGCTATCTTTCATCTTACTTTTTTCAATTTCTGTTACGATTATTTTCGTGTTCTGCTGTTAACAAATGCAACTGTAATGGTTTTATCTCAGGTCAGTATGATATATGACATATTCTGAGGAAAAACATCGACTGGCAGTAAGGGTACCCATTGCACTCCTAGCAGTGAAGACTCAGACTTCTATCGAACCTTTTTCGTGATTCTCGGCGTTTAACCTATAATAGTATTTTCTGGATTTTATTTTTGTAATGTTTAATTGGTATAAATGACATTCTGCAATACTATTAACAATTGAATAAATAACAAAATACCGAAATAACTGTAAATTTATTTTCTGCATATGCGCATTTCGACAGCTTATGTCTCATCAGTGCAGATAAAACCTAAACATTTGGAAGTCCATTAACCGAAAACGTGTAAAAGCTGATAGGGAACAAATTTATGTACATAAAATTATGACAAAATAGATAGTGTTTTAAAAAGTTTAAGGTTTGATTTTAATCAACATAGAATTTTAAAAAGGTTGTTTGTGGACAAGATATACAGTAATAGATCTAGTTATAAAAATACTTTAAAAATACTTACTTTTGTATAAACAAATTAGTTGAAAAGTGGACCGATGGGGTCCCAGAAAGTTCAAATATAAGTGTCTTTCAAAATATATTTTTATGTAAAGGTAATGTAGTAAGGCAAGGTCATTCAATTGTTGACCATTTACTTTCGTTCCGTATACATATAAAATTTTGTTTGTAACATTATTAAATTTCTGATATAATTTATTGGACTTTTGGTCCAAATATAATAATATTCATATTCAGTGGCAATTCCATCCCTGGTTTTGTTCTAACCCATTGATTTAAATTCTCCCATATGTCAACTCTTTTGGACAAGACCAAAATATATGTTCAACTGTTTCTATTCCATCTTTATAGAAGTCACATTTGTTACTTTCTTTTACCTTTATCTTATTTAAAAACTCATAAGTTCCTTAAATTCTATGTTTTTTATTGTAGCCATTGTAATTTGGAATTCTTTGAGGTAATAAAAGATAGTAAAAATTTTTTTTCCATTCAAGGTTATAATTATTCATATTTTTGATCATGTCTGGATTTTTTTTATGGTAAAAAGCCTTAGTATTCACTCGCTAGAATTTTAATAATTTGATACCACATTATTTTCACAATTTGCGTATTATGGAAAACGTGGCCTTTTTCCAATTTCCTATATTTCAATGTAGATTGAATTGCCGCAACAATAAATTGTGTTGCAAGCAATTCGAGAAAATAAAATGTCACGGAATTTAGTTGGTTTGCAGGAATTTTCAGAATACTTGAACATCAATTTCATGCTGATGTACCTTTTTTCGCAATTGAACAATGTAAAATTTGATTCCTCTTCGTAAAGTCAACATAAACATACTGTTAGAAAAAAAAATCACACTTACACTGTTAACCTTAATGAAGGAAAGATAACAGGAAACACTTACAATGGACGAACATTACAATCACATGTCACAATCTACCAGGGAACCGCTCTAGAAAAACAATAAAATGACAAAAGACAAACATAGATAACGATAGGAACTCGGTATGACTTGGTACCTGCACTAGCAACAGCCCTCATTCCCGGCATTAGTGTATGCAAAAGCCCGTTGAAAACAAATCTTAGGGTTTCATAAATATTAAAAACGAAGTAAATATACAGATACGATAAAACAACAGATTACAACAAGAAATGATTGAGTTTGCAACCCATAACTATGAAAATAATAATTTGCAAAAATTTTACATGTTTAGAACAAATTAATCTCTTTCCTTTTCCTTCTCTGTCCCTTATTATAAACACATTCATACTGTATTTTCACTGTTTTGTTATAGTGAAAAGCACATTACTCAACTATTTATATTTGGATTTCTCAGACACAAGTTCCTTACTTACAGTCTTCCTTCATTTTTTTCATAACTCGATGTAGTTCTTTAAGTAGGCCTAGTACATTGGTTTTCATACCATCACCCCATCTAGTAGTAATGTCTTCAACATCGTTTGTAGCATCATTCATTAAATTTATAGCATCTTGCATGAGCTGCAAATCATAAATGCAAAAAAAAAAAATGTCTATGCTATCGTTCACTTTTTGTTGCCAAATATCCTGTTTATGTAATTACTGCTGCATAAATGATAATAACGCTGATTTACAATGGAGCAGATTCTTAACTAAATGAGGCAACAAACAACAGACCAATGGGGCGGTATAAAAGTATACAATGGGGCGGATTTCAATTGAATCAAAGGGGCAACATATTATGAAAATATTTTCAAATACTTTATTAGAGATTTTTAAAAAATAACAAGTTCTTTTATTCTCCAAAAATAACAGAAAAATGCAACCACGTGCCCAGTATCAAAACAATTTAAACATTCCTGAACGATTCTAAACCATTGAACTAGATCTATAGCTCGTTTATATGTGTGTCTGTTCTTGAATGAAACGAACTAATTCAAACCCTTGACGGAAACATTTCAAATTAGGCTAAAACGAAAAAAAAAATCAAAGTTATCGACAAACAGGAAGTAGATGAGACACTGCTTGAAAAGGGAAGACAAGATACATCCTACCATACCAAAGATTCAGACCATAAAAGAAATCATATATAAATACACAAGCTGAGAAATCCTTGACGAAATATTTCCTTCAATGGTTCGTCCATATTTGAAACATTAAAGTAATCGGCAAACAAGTAGTAGATAAGTGACGGACTTGAAAAGGGGATTCACGATACAACTAACCATACAAAAGCTTAGGACCAAATATCAACCTATTACTACATACAAAAGCTGAGAATTCATTGCAGAAAATTTTAATAAAACAACCAAAGTTATCGGCAAACCAGAAGAAAATGATTCACAGACTTGAAAAAGGAGACCCGACATAACACGACACGACCAATTGTCAAATCATTACTACAAACTCAGAAATACTTGACGTTAATTGTTCCGGACTGATGGACGGACGGTGGACGGACAAACTGACGGACAGACGGCTTAGGGTTAAACAATATATCCTCTCTACTATGAAATGGGTCAATAAAAACATAGTCCTTAACAAGCTGAATATGTTTGCCCTTTGAACTTAAAATCTATCTTAAATCATTTTTTTTAAATATCTAGAAAATTTTACAACAAAGGGGGATTTTTTCCTTTACAATTTTGATCGTGTAAGAAAAATGTAGTCCTTGACATGCTACCAAATTTGTTGCTGCATAAGATTAAGTATTCAAATGACAATTACTTGGACAACTTTGACAATTTGGATAAATTTTTACATTGAGAATTTTGCGTTTGTGTTTTTTTTTTTTTTTTTTTTTTTTTTTTTTTTGTGTTATTTNGTTTTTCGCCTTTTGACTTTGATTTTTTTGTAATTCTTTGTTCCTCCGGCATTCTACTGTCGTTGTATTGAATTAAACTAGATCTTGGTGTGATCAACATTTTTAAACTTGAAACTTGACCTCTATCTTATACAGTTTTGGAATTACAGATGAAAAAAAGAAATGCTAAAAATTTGAATACTGAAAAAAAAAAAATACTCCAAGATAGGTTATCGGATTTACAGAAAATTGCAAGGAAAATGTGTCTTGTCATATTATTTTCAACTTTGTCGGATTTTGTCATGTTTTCACACTATCAATTAAAAAGGTCATCGTTAGTAGAGGACAACCAGTCAAATCTTAGTTTCAGATGAGCTGGAAAATTTTAAAAAATTTAATAACGAAATCCGGGTGACATATGCATAGTGAAGGCAATAACCAGATAAGCTAAAAAAGGGTCATTGAAAGGTCCCTAAAAATCAAAAGCGAATAGTGAAAGTAAATAATCGAATACAATCCTTTTGCCACAAATGTTTGTGGTGACGATTTCGAATAGTGAAAACAATAATGATGATATAAATATTAATTTAAAGGCAGTCACCACTTCAATGTGGGAAATATTCGGTTTTTGCGTCTTTTATTGTTAGCAATCGACAGTTACATCAGATGAAAACCAAAAATTAGAACAAAAAGTACACAATCTTACTGTGAAATGTTTGAATTGTATATTTGTATATGACTTATAAAGTATAGCATAAATACAAACTGTACGGCACAAAATGTGTACACATACAAATGAGGGAAAAATATGAAATATTTTACGAAAGTATATGGGGTAAGTGAACATGAGACCATAACACATATGTTCAATCCGACTGCAATAAAACTTAATACCAACATACAGTCCATATTTAAGTAATAAACGACAATGAAGTTAATATAAGAAAAAAAGACAAATTATTAAATTCATGGGCTGTGCAATATAATAACTTGTAATAAAATCAAACATAAAAATAATATACAGGACATCAACATTATTTTTTTTCGTCTTAATAGATAAGTAACTTAATTAAACAATGGAAAATTGGATTCTTCTAAGTCAAAATGAAATATTTTTGGAAATACAAACATAACACTTACACTGTTTTCCTGTCCATCTGTACTCGCAACATCATTCCTGGTATATGTTCTTCCGTCAGCTACAAATACTAATGCAAATGATATGGAGGCAAACACTAGTGTAAACTTCATCTTAGTTTGAAAGACGAAATAAGTTAACACAAATTACAGAGCTGTCCTGGCTTTATATATCTGTTATTTTCTGTTGATATGGTAAATCGAGGTAAAAAGAAAAAGATTAAATCGAAAGATGTTAAGATATTCTTCACTGTTTGACAAAAATTTTACAAATATTTTAAGGTCAAATTTTTAATTTGCAATTCTACACGCGTGAATAAGATGTCAACGTAATCAAAGTCATAAATGAAACAGATATCCTTAAACTCCTTAAAGACTCGTGCATTGCTGGTTGTAAATATGTTGACTGTTGCATGCAAGTTGATTTCTTTACTGTGTTATAGAATTACACGCAACTAAAGCACGAATATACTTTTAGCAAATCATTTGAAAACATTTCACCTCGCATTATATTTTATCTTCATGCAAAAAGTTGTGAAAAACATCTTAGCGAGTTCTTTTGCACTTAGATATTGAGAAGAAAATAAGTGTTTTCACCCCTGCACTTTCGATGAAAGTTCGGGGATATTGTTGTACCCTCTGTTTGTCTGTCCGTCTGTTTGTCCGTCCGTCCTTTTGTCCTTCACACTTTTCTAGTGACTCGAACTCCTCCTACATTTTTGGATTTAGGGATTTAATTTTGTTGTAGAATTTCTGCATATAGTCTCTAGATGCGCAATAAGCTTTCGGATTTTTGATATTGCATTTTGTGCAAACAAGAGGCCCAAGATGTCAATTTTCACACATTTGGCATGTGACACAAACTCCCACATTTATGGATTTAGTTTTGTTGTTGAATGTTGCATATATTCTGAAGATGCGCAATAAGCTTTCGGATTTTTTATCTTTATCTTGGTGCAAACAACAGGTCCCAAGATGTTGATTTTGACAAAGGCCCAAACATGTGGATTTTGACACATGTGTCATGTCACACAAACTCCTCCTACCTTTTTGGATTTAGGGATAAAATCTGGATGCAGAATTGTTGCAAATAGTCTGTAAATTTCTATAAGCTCTCGGAATTATGATTCCGGTTCCAACTGAATTTCCTGAAAATGTCAAAGACTATTTTTATTTATTTTGAAACTACGGCAGTAGAATACCCAAGGAACAAAGAAGTGAAATTTACAAAGACATGGCCAAAACGAGAACACAGAAAAGAATGACGTTAGACACAGAAAGCAATGACGTTAGAAAGACACAAAGCACAGAAATATAAATCACAATATTTAAAACAAAGGCACTCACAGTGTGAACTCCAGTGAAAATGAGAGTGACATCAGGTGCTCCGAAAGTGTAAGCATGTCCCGCTCTTTTTACAGCACCCGTCACACTGTGAGTGAGTCAATCCAGGAAAATGTCAAAGTCGGAAGTAAAATCCGGGAGGACGTGAATCTAGCTCACAATGTCCACTTTCATTTAGGATACTGACACGTCATACCTTTCAATGATATATGGTGACGGCCATAGAAGACGGCCATAGAATGTCTTGGGGATGAAATTAAAATAGGTTGAACAAATTCCTGACTAAGCAGATTTTGGGACAGTGTTTTTGCTCTGTTCAAAAATCAATGTACAAAGTACACGCTCGACAGTAACGAATCAACCGTGAAATGTACACTCCATAGGCTGGAGATGTAGGTAAATTGCTGCTAAGAAAGGGAAAGTTAACAATTGGGAAATTAACATCATCACGCTTGTCATATAGCTTAGATTTCAAACTCCATCTTCGTCAATATACAATAAAAAATCTAGATACGAAGCTGAAGTAGGTGTTTCAATTGTTTCTTTAATTTCAAGCTCATTGGGATAGATCTGACGTAAATACTCCTTAAATTTAGCATATAATAATGTATTTTCGCAGTTGTTTGACACAAAATGAGATTTTGAATTATTAGAATTTTAAAACGCGATTCCATGTTTGGTGCTGAAAGTCTCAAAGACCACTTATTTTTTTGAAATTCTACTTAGCAACCACACTTTTAGAATTTATCTCAATTAGTACAAACATTTTTAGCAAATGGATTTCAAAAATATTTGATTCCAATTTTGGTAAATCACCTGCAAGTCTCAAAGACCACTTATTGTTTTGGAATTCTATCTAGCAACCATATTAAATTGTTTGTTTAGTTTAGGACAAACATTTTAAGAAATTTGATTTCAAAAATATTTGATTCCAATCTTGGTGAATTTCCTGAAAGTCTCAAAGACCACTTGTTTTTTGTTTTTTTTTAAATTCTGCCTAACAACCATATAACCTTAAATTCTTTTTGTAAAAATGACGACTATCAAAAGTTTGCTTTCAAAAATATTGAAGAAAAATATGCCAAGGGGTAAAACAACTGTTTTCTCTGTGTCAAACAGGGAGTGCGGGGATAGCTGTCATTCCAACAACCTCTAGTTGTATTTGCTGGATAAATTATCTTAATATATTTTAATCCGTGTCAAACATATTCCCGTTAATGTGGAAATCATCCACAATGTGTTTTTGAATCATAATATTTGAAGAATTATCTCAGTTAGCATAACATATTCATTTTTTAGCTTATTTATTTTCTTATATTTATACACATTTAAAACATGAAACATAACTGATAAATCCTTAATTTTCTCATAGAGATTGTCCATACATATTAAAAAGGTTAAGTAAGGTGAGGCAATTAGTACAGCAGCAGCACTTTATGAACACAGTAAAGTAAAAACAGGCGCGGATCCCAAAAATTTGAAAGGGTGGGGGGGGGGGGGG
>MJUU01066708.1:82959-98152 GCA_002080025.1 Modiolus philippinarum
TAACGAAAAGTTTTAGGGTATTTTCTTACTAAAACACCAGGATATTCATTAAAAATACATGATTGTCCAGAAAAAAAGGGGGGTTCCAACGCCAATGACAAATTTTTATCTATGACACTCGATAGTCACTAAAATGAGATACCTAGTACTTTGCATGAAAACGGTAGTTTCTGATGGGAAAACATACTATTTCGTTTAGGGTTTCCTTGCAAGATACAAGGTATTTAGTTTACCAGGTTATTAGTTTTTGATCGAAATGCTAAGTATTCCGAACTGAAACTAAGGATTTCTGTCCAAAAACTGCCCAGGATCGGAAACATGAGTTAAAACAGATAACAAAAATTATAGTTTTAGACAATGAGAAAAGAGAAAAGGAAATCGCAATTTGTTATTTCAAGATCGTCCAATCAGAAACGAAACTCGTAAATCATAATATGAGGTAAGCCAATTAAAATCATTTATACTAGTTAACTTTCGTAAGTTCCAATTTTATCTTTTATTTATTGTGTATTTATCAGATTATAATTTAACAGTCCAATAGAGTGATGCTTATGATCATTATAGAGTGTATTCGATATTGGCTGGTTAATGAAGAAGGGATAACAGAAAACACTTACAATGGCCCAACATGCCAATCACATGCCACAATCCATCAGGGAACTGCACAGGGAAATCAATAAAATGACAAAAGACAAACATAGACCACGATAGGAACTCGGGATACTTGGTACCAGCACTAGCAACAGCCGGCGGTAGGGATATAACGGTTTATGGGTACCCAAAGTGGAAGTGTTGCAAGTAGAAAAGCTTATCTTTTACTGTGACGGGTATGTAGGACCTTTTTTTCATCTTCTGTGTTTGTAATATAGACTAAAATAAATGTCCTTGGTGGGTCAAATTAATATAGCAAAGATAACAAGAAACACTTACAATGGCCGAAAATCACAATTACATACCACAGTCTACTAGGGAACTGCACAAGAAAAACAATAAAAAGACAAAAGACAAACATAGACAACGTCTATATTTGTGGTTCATTTGGGCAAAATAGATTAAAATAAATGTTCGCGATATGAAAAGTTATATGTGAGCAATACGCACTAAAACTAATATGCCGGTTATGAAAAATATCTCTTTTCATGTTCTATTTGGGTAATATGGACCAAAACATAAATCCAAGACATGTAAACTTTCTACTTCCTTTTTATTTGGGTAACATAGTAGGTACCATAACGAAGAATTCTGTAAGCAAATATTAAAGATTTATCAATTCTCGTTGCATAAATACTTAATGAGGACATAGTGCATGAAGACGCACGTTAAGTATTTTAATTACAACCTATAATACTTTTCAACTGCAAAATTTCAAATAAATTCATGCATGTGCATAGGTGCACAGCAATTTCAATTTTTACTCGTTTTTGCATTTTTCGTGAATATTTTGACATAGTCAATTAGTGATAAAAGAGGCGTTACTCCAAATAGTTTTGGACTCTATTTCCATTAGCTCTTAAGTTAATAAGGACTGGTGAATACAAAAAAAAATACCGAAAGTATTCAAATTGAAATGATATAATGTTGTTTCTTTAACCTTAACCTAAGATAAAAGTTTAATTTATCATTGAAGGAGATGACACTTATATTCATTGATTTCGAACATTCAATTTTTTCGTCGGAGTACCTAAATGTAGACTCAAACATATGCGCAAAATATGAAAGAGTCTATATTTTTATATTCTCTGTGGTATATAAATAAAACAAAAATGCCAGGTATGTAAACTGCAAGTTTTCATGTTCTGGTTTGGCAATATAATATTTAACAAATGTGCCAGCTATAAAAATGTATATTTTCAATACGAGCAATAAGTATTAAAACAAATGTGATAGATATGAAACATGCCTTTCTTCGTGTTCTTTTTCGGTAATAAGCAATTGAAAAATCTGTATTTGTGTTGAGTTTTGATAATACGGACTCAAACTAAAATATCACGCATATAAAATAAAATTTATTTTATGTCCTAAATTTTTATAAAGACTACAATAAATGTCGACCTTACTTTCGTGTAAATGCACTAGACTTACTACCGATAATACCAAATACCAATCCCTCCAAGTAACATTTTCTTGAAATTTTACAATGATTAATCAACTTGGTTCGGGACTGTCTTGATCTCACTATGAGCTATGAGCAAAGCTCATTGTTGAAGGTCTCATGGTGACTTCAAGATTAAGAACAACAATAAAAGCGTTGTTCCATTGCTTTTTTTACCATGTATTTGCAAAGAATTTCTCTCATTTGCATTTACTCAACATTCTCATTGTATATTGAACTTAAGTTATATGAATAGAAACAAAGTGTCTACACAGACCGACGAAGAAGCCAGTACAATACCATTTAACCTAAAATTGTATCTATCGTATGAAAAATAATTCGTTAAAAAATTCAAATCGTTAGAATTGATAACTAAGCAAGATATTTGAGGTTTCACAAATGCTTATATTTAAGTTGTTACAAAGTTCTGAGTTATCTTTCTTAATTAGATATATAAAAAAAACATCCAAAGAGAGCAAAACAAATTGTTTCTACAAGACCATAAAGACCAAGGTGAACTTCTTGTTGAACAACAAAATACCGATGTTACTGTGAGATTAGCTTCATTATATGACCATTTCGTCAACTGATGTCTCGCCATCTTGACACTTTAGATTTAACCATATGTAGTGTCTTGGTTACTGCTTGTGGACGTCAAAATCTGTATTTAACCTGGTCAGGCAACGTTGATAGTTATGTTCGAATTTTTCATTTCAGTATTAATATTAATGTTAATTTATTGTTACTATCATTATAGGAGTTTTTTATTTGCAATCATTAAGTAGGTTTAAGTACACTTCCCAAATAAAAACAATCTAAGTGAAAGAAGATGTACAGCAAATGAATTCTTGTCGATAGATGCGTTGTAGGATCATTGTAACGACACACACGATGTACAAGTAAAATGTTGGTTCTCATATTGAAAAAACTGAAAGTTCGGATATCGAAAGAAAAAAAGCACATGGTTTTGACATTTAACATAATCTTGGCACAAATAAGCTATTATTAGTGGTCATATAAGCGGGGGGTTGATGCATCATTAAACCTGGTTTAACCCACCATTTTATTTATAAAATGCTCATTCCAATTCTGAAATATGACGGCTTGCATAAAATGTTCTGTGTCGGGTTGTGTGTTCTCGATACTGTTGCACGACTTACGGATTTTCCTAACTGCTCTCTCCCTCTATTTGCTTTGGACTTTTGTTGTAATTTTTATGATTACACATAAATCAAAGTTCAGAGATAAGGCAAAAGCTGGGACACCAGAAGACGGAAAACCAAAGACACTACATGCCCGGAAAACACACAAACACTTCAAATACAACACAAAAAACTTAAGCACTAACAGCGTGAGCTCTCAAAAAACAGACTGACATCAGGCGCTCCGGAAGAGTAAGCACGTCCTGCTCTGTATACAGCACCCGTCACACTTTAGTGAGTTAATCCAGGGTGAAGTCAAAAACTGTAATGTCAAATCTTGGAAGACGTGAATCTACCTGAAAATGTCAGTTTTCATTTGTGACACTGACATTTCATATCAATCTATCATGTAGTGGTGACGGATATAGAATTTCTGACAACAGTTGAACATATCCCTGACTCACCAGTTTTTTTGTAACAGTGCTTTTGCTCTTTCCACAAAGTCATTGTATGAACAACAAGCTCTACAGTAACGAATTAATTGTGAAATATACACTCAATATGCTGGGGAGGTAGGTATATGGCTGCTGAGAAAGGGAAAATTCACAATGTGGAAGTCTAAATCGTCACGTTTGTCATATAATTTAGATTTCAGACGTCCATGATCATGAATGTATAACAAATGGTCAAGGTAGGGTTTTGTACGAAAGCTGTAGTTTCTGATTGGAATCTGAAATCTGAGTTTAAAACAAAAACGCCAATTATAGTTTTAGTCAATGAGAAAAAAAGAAATGGAAATCGTTGTTTTGTATTTTAAGCTCATCCAATAAAAACGGACACCGGTAGTCAGAGTATAATTTTACCTATCAAATTCGTTTATCTTCTTTGTAGCTATCAATCTCTTTATTGTACAGCTTTCGTATTTTTTTAGTATATGTACATTAATATGTTAAGATACCAATGACACAGAGTGGTGCTTGCAACTATTTTTGGTACGAACGAACAATTGATTCGCCGCTAATGGCAGAATTCAATCTGAACTGTTTAAGTTCACTCTCTAGTTTACTTAAACAAATATAAATTTTGCCGTTTTAGACTTAGATATTACATAGATATAAAGTTTACAAATCTTTCGAGAAAAGGTTGTTTTTTTATATATAAGTTGTGTGCTCCTTTTTTCAAGTTCTTATGGAATAAATACACTACATTAAATTTGGTCACTAAAACAAATCTGTCGGAACAAATAAATAAATACCGAAGTTAATGTGAATTTAATTACTGTGAATGAATGGGTACAAATGTCCTATGTTTGTAATTACTTCATCATATTCTTTCAAAGGAGTTTACTTTGTTGTGATATAATCATTTCATGAATTTTAGAATAAAAGAGATTTCAAAAATACGGTTTAAAGGCTGTAGTTTAAAACACTCCTCGAAAATGACCAAAATAATACAGTTTTAAATGTTTTATTTCATAATTCCCTTCAGAATGATTATCAACATTTTATGCATTGTAGTATCAATTAAATATGATTTTGAAAAGAAAGTTTTACCCGACTTAATTAGGTCACGGAAAAATATGAAGATGAAGGAAAACCTAATGTTGAGTCTGAGTTTTCCGTGATGAATCAATGACATCCTTTTAGCTGTCAACTTTGAATTATTACCGGACTGACTAACACCGACTGTGACAAAACCGGACTTTTCACTGGCAGTGTGACGGGTGCCACGCGTGGAGCAGATCATGCTTGCCCTTCCGGAGCACCCGATGATACCTCGGTTTTTATGGGGGTTCACGCTGCTGGTGCTTTGGTTTTGTAGCGTTCTTGTTCATTTTTGTTTATTTGTTTTGTCTTTGTCATACTGTCTCAATTCGTGTTGCTGTGGGTTGCCGTGATTTTGGATTTGTGATTTTAGAATTTCCCCTTTCTTAGTTCTTGCTTCGGTATTCGTTTGCTGATGTATTCCATTTTCCTGTCTTAACCCTTAATAAGACATGAATATTTTATGAATCAATAATACCCATATATTCGTCTCGATTTTCATTTGTCCAAGCGCGCGCACTATTCTTTTTTTGGATGTCCAATGACATGAATGATTAATTAGCATCTTCATAACTCTGTGTATTTCCTGTGTGTCGAACAGCTACAACACATGGCTACATTTGGAATCACTTTTCTTAGGCTTGTTCCGCCGGTCCAGTGTATTACAAACATTCCGAGCGAATATAACGCCAAGAAATGACGCTCGATTCCTGGGGAAATTAAGTAATCAAAACCATTTTGCACGTATTACCAGTAATAAGAAAAAGTAAAAATGAAAAAAAAGTAATTTTCACACCATATGGTAATAAAAAAAAAACAGGAAGCCGTATTAGAATCAAATAATTATTGCAAAATAAAAATGGTAATCAAATAATCACCAGTAAACTTCAATAAAATCAGGTAATTAAGAAACTCACAAGAAGACTCGCCTGTGGTTATTCATATTCTAAAATAACCCGCATTCCTATTTCACGAATATATTCGAACTTTAAGTATAACATTACACTTCAAAGTCGTCTTACTCAGCGAATTATAATCGAATTCGACATTTTTTTTATTATTCAGAAATCATTTACATTTATAGTCTTGCAAATATTTATCTACGCCTCGTGCATGCTTAAAATTCGGGTCTCGATGAGCTAAATTACAACGTTTTAAATCAGAATTATACTCTTTAACACGGAGTCTCTTCGACTTTTGACTATTTGTTATTTACTTTCTTTTTTACAGGAAGCAACATTTATATTGTTTTTACAGAAGTGGCTTTTTCATGTAAACACCATTGCAGTTTGTACCACTATTATTGGTAGACAGATACTACACGGTTGCCTTTGTATGATAATTAACTGTCAGTTCTTTAAAATTATTAAAATAAAAGAATATGCCGGGAAACTGCGTTTTCATTTTATTTTTATTTGCATCCGCCATCCCTATACCTACTATGTTTGCTTAAAATCCTTTTTTTTTCAAAAATAAATTATGTTTTTCTTTCATTGACATTTTCAGAATAATTCATATTTATAAACCTTTAAAATTATCTGTTATCTCCGTGATTTCTTTTTATACTTACAAAGTACAAAGTTAAGAAAGTGAGTTTATACAAAAGTACACTACATTCCCCTCTCTTTTTTTAATATGGAACTTCCGCCATTCTTGAATTCTGAAAATTGATGAGCGAACACAAAAGTAGTAGACAAAGAAAACGTGATGATTTTGACTTCACAATTGTGAACTTTTCTTTTCAAAGCAGCAATATACAAGCCTACCCAGCATATAGAGTGTATATTTCACAATAAATTCGTTACTGTAGAGCTTGTGATTCATACACTAACTTCGTGGAAAGAGCAAAAGCACTGTCACAAAAATTAGTGAGTCAGCGATATGTTCAGCCGAAGTTATTTTCGTCCCTTCAGAAATTCTATGGCCGTCACCGCAATATCATAGATTGATATGAAATGTCAGTGTCACAAATAAAAACGGACGTTTTTAGCTAGATTCAACAAAGATTTGACATTACCGGTTTGAGAGCAAGCCGCACTGTCACAACAAGAGCTGCCACCGAATGGCAGCCAGTTATACCCCCGCTCACTGAACCTTGAATCAATACGTTAAGTGCAAAATTAAGTTTGTGTGGACACAATACAGGTGTGGACACAGTACAAGGGTGGACACAATAAAAGTATTTACAAAGTTTGCAGAAAAAACTAAGAAGCAAACAAGCGAGTAAATGAGGCACAATGTCCGTAAACAGGAAACAAATAACTAAATACCGTAGTTACTGTAGTAGTGATTTGATTTGGCCGAAAAAGGGGAGGCACAGTATAGGACCCCATATTGAGCACCCAACCAAATATCAATGGCTGTCATGCATGATTGCTGAGAAAAATCCGACAAAAAAGTCACAATTTTTAAAAGGCAAGTAAAAGAGGCACAAAGTCGTTAAACAGGAAGTTTTGATTCGATATGGCTAAAAAAGGGATGCGCAGTATAGGACCCATACTAAAGCACCATACCAAATAGCAAAAATCTGTCATGTGCAGTTGCTGAGAAAATGCGACGAAAAAGTAACAATTTTGAAAAAGCGAGTAAAAAAGGCAAAAAGTCGGTAAGAAGAAACTAGTAAGTCAATATTGCCAAAAAAAGGGGGGTGGGGGCAAACAGTATAGGACCAAATACTGATGCACCATACCAAATAACAAGTGGCTGCCATGCGTGGTTGCTGAGCAAAAATGCGACGAATATGTGTATGACGGAGTGACGGAATGACGGACGGAACGAGGTACAACAGTATACCCCTGCGGAGCGGTGGTATAAAAACTGCTGAATCAGGGCTATGTTTAACCGCTATTACTTTCGCCCTTCAGAAATTTTATGGCCGCCACCACAACAGCATAGATAGATATGAAATATCGGTGTCACAAATGAAAACTGACATTTTTAGCTAGATTACGTCTTTCCGGATTCCCGATTCTGACTTTATATATTTTAAGAAAGGACCGTGTGACGAGTGCTGTATAGTGATTTAGTTTTATAGTTGTACTTGCAGTCTTTGTGTTTTGTTGTTGTGTAGCATCTTTGGTCTTCCGTCTTCTGGTGAAGGACTTAAGTCTTTGGGTATTTAGCATTTATGTGAATTAAGTACTTGCTAATAGGACTTACGTTTTATAACATATAAATACAAGCCTTGAACACTACAGTAAAACAAGGATAAGTTAGAAGTGTTAAACCAGCAACACAAAAGAAACACGTCCAAAAAAGATAGTGCCATCTAGTGTTGATTCGTATTCCCAATATCTGTGGCTCGCTACTTCATAGGCAAAACTTGAATGTTACCACGGAGAAATGGAAATCTCAAATCATGAAAACCAAAGTCATGATTTTAACAAACTTTTAACCCCTCAGAAACTTAGCTTTATTCAATGAACTGCACTCTGTGGATATCCTGTGTACTTGATTGAATCCCTAATTCGATATTTTTGGTAATGATACTTTTTTCTGACTATTTTCGATTATGGATTTCCGTATTATTTGATTTTAATGCTGCTGTAAAGGGAGGTTGCTCCTTGCAACATGTGTACAGCATTACAAAATTGACTGCTTATTTTAAACATGGTATTTTTAGTTTCTCGTCATAAAATCTTTACCATTAGAGTTGTTTATACCGAGGTTCAAAGGTACAATATGTGGCCAAAAGTGTGTCCCCGACATTAAAAAAACCCAATGCATTTCATATGAAAACGGGACCTTTTTATAAAGAAAAACTGCATTCATCTTCGTTCCGATTTTCTTTTTTTTTCAATGTAAAACAACACAATACCGAAATTACTGTAAATTTATGCATTTAGCCATTTCGACATCTTTTGTCTCATTCAATACAATGGAAATCCAAAAATTGAAAGTTATACAAAAGCAGCCGATAAAGAACTAATAATCAAAAGCTCTCAAATGACTACATGTTAAAAATTAAAATATACTCTTGTTACAAATTACGTGAAAATGTTATTAAGGTAAAATGCATATTATTTACACAATTTGGTAGTCAAATTTCATATATTTATGGACTTTGTATAAGTCATGACAAATTCAAACGGTAAATAAATGGAAGAATGGCGACAGGACGCTTTGTTTCTATTCGTTTTAAAACTGACAAAACTGATATATATGCGATGAAAACTCATTTCGAGGCATATTGAAAGTCCTGTTAAATTCAAGATTAATTTCACGAGGAATTCTGACGTTGATGACTCCATTTTTGGCCACAAACTGTGAGTATTTTACAGACTTGTTAATTGTTTGGTTGCCTTGATTTTAGCCATCGTTTAAACTAGGACGATTCAATACAATACATCAGTGATGCACCAATTATTGAGATTCAAAGACCACGATAATCGAACATTTGTTGAAGGACCGATTTGCTCAACTGCACTTCTAAACTGAAATATCTTGCTATTTTGTCATATTGTTCTTCCACTCTTTTTCTCATAGCATACAAAATATAGTGTGGTTCATGCAGGTTGCATAACTAATTTAATGCATTCAAACACTTTATTTAACAAATTCAAGTATGCAACTATGTTCAACTCACATGAAATCAAGTAGACAGTTTGGGTCTAGGAGGGCAGTGGAGTGCTTGCCTCCGCGCAAATTTTAAATAGGTATGGTATTTTAATAATAATACAATGTATTTGTGCCTGATACATGTGGAATTTGTAAACAATCGCTTCATAACAAAATTTGTCATCAAAAGGGCATAAAACCAAGGAAAGTAGAAATCATATATTATTTTCAGTCTGAAGTCAATATATGGTTTGTTTCCGCGGTGTCGTGTGAAATGTTCATTCAGCTTAATAGTATTATTTTGCATATCAGTACGATCAGTAAATATAATGTCTCCGTCTATTCACAGGGACTTGCTCCCGGTCTAGCGAAAAAAATGTTTACTATCCAACATGAATCTCGGAGAAAAAAACACAAGGGAAATCCTATGTCCGATACCCCGCTCGCTTCGTTTAAATTTTTTCTAAATAAAACAAACAAAACCTACCTTCATGCCTTTAACGTTCTCTTTCTGAATAATTTTCCGAACAGAAAACACAGTTGTTACCTCATGATAGCTCTGCTCCATTCCTATATCTCGATTTGTTTACTCATATTTCATGATAAGGACAATTCATGGCTCTGAATGTGAAACTAGAATGACCTTCACATTCTAAATTTAAATCCTTCACGCGGAAGCACTAGGGCCTTTCATTCGGTCGACGTAATATGCCTATGTATCGCCTATGTATGACTGAAAGGTTGAAATGGATGAAGTACAGGCAAAAGCGCTGAGATTCGCCGAAAATGGTCATAATCTTCTTATCACTGGAAAACCAGGAAGTGGTAAATCCTTCTTAATCAACAAAATTGCTGAAAAATTGAGTATAAATGGATGTACAGAAGCCATAACAGCTAGTACGGGAGTGGCAGCAGCCAACCTACGGGACTTCCAAAAGTCATCATCAACAGGGATGAAAATAAATGTCTGCACTATTCATAAATTGCTGGGATTAGAGATGGTAGATATGAAAGCGAACAGCTACTGAATTTACTGTTGACTACCGAACTGATTTAGCAGAAACCCAAAAATAATTATTGACGAAATTTTCAAAAAAATACTGGACCAGATGGATTTTATTTTTTTGTAAATTAAAAGATGATGGGACAGAAGTCATTTTATGTGGAAATTTTTACCAACTTCCATGTATTCCCAACCCGCATTATAGTGACGAAGCTTATTCTAAGAATTTCAACATTGAAAAGGAGGGGGTGCAAACTCCGTAAATTACGACAAGCAGGGTTCCATTGAATGGCGACGTTGTCACTCGGTATGGCTATTCCCCAGCCTCCAATCTCTGATATTCTATGTACGATATTTAGGATTTTATTCCCCAAATCTCCAATCTCTGATGTACACATTTAAATTTTTATTATTTTTATTTATTTTTCCTTGAATATAGGGGCATGTCCTTTGGAAAACGCCAAAACTCTAAGGCAAGCTTATTGGAAAGGGGGAGTAAATTTTACCAAGGGGACATGAAAGGAAAAGGCACCGCCAGGCCAAGCCTTCGAAAAAGGAGGGGGGGGGGTCAAGACTAGCGGTATTCTACCTTTTCAATATTTGGCTAAAATTTGGGCGAAAGAATTCCGTTTCAAAAGGTTGATTGGTTTCAACCTCCTCTAGATCTGTTATTATCCTACGTAGATTTGGAGGTTTTTTTTAGCTTAAATCACTAAAAGTTTGTCAAAATGGAGATCTCTTTTAAATTACCGAAATCCCGCCACCTTTTCTCAACTTTCCCGTCTCAATAATTTAGAAAAATTACAAAAACAGGAAAACAGCAAATACCTACAATGGCCAGGAACTACAATCACATGCCACAATTTACAAGCAAACTGCACCAGAAAAACAATAATGAAAACAAGAGACAAACATAAATAACGATAGGAACTCGGGATAGCCGGACTTGGTACCGGCACTAGCAAAAGCCAGTGGTAGGGTTAAACCGGTTAGACTCTCTTAAACAACCTCCCTTTTCTCCGTTCACGGAGTATTTTTTCACCAGCATGTCCAGCTTCACGCTCGCCATTTTTTATGTTGGGCTATTTGCAAAGTGTTCTCAAAGTTTGTCAAGAATCATGTAAGGAGACGACCATTTGATTCTGAAGGGGGTGCAGTTATTATAAAAGTCTGGCCGGAATAGTAGTAAAAAAACCATTGCACTCCCCTTCATGAAATTAAACAAAAATTCTGGTCTCCAGAATTCATACAAAGTATGGAAAAAGTGAAATAAAAAATCCTCCCCTTAAGGGGGTTCGCTACTCCATTTGAAAATAAATAGGATTTCAAATAAACACGATTTTTAGTTAGAAAATTAAAAAAGAAGTAATTTAAGTGAAAAAATTGATAGGTTGATGATCTCGTTTTTGAGATTTAAGTGATTGAAAATTTGGCGGGAAACTGAACTCCTCTGATTTTTCATAGGATTAACATTAGCAGAGTTTGACTATGAATGAGTGTGACCGAATAAATAGAATTCAATGATTTTCTTACAGAATGCTCACGTAGATGTATAAAATGAAATTATAGAAAAAATTAAGGGGGTCAAGGGGCAAAAAATTATAATGCATTTAAATGGATAAAACCCGAGGATTCCGAAAATCTGACGGAAGTCCCAAAATGTGAGGAGCAAACCTCCTTAAGTGTTTTGTAATCCGCAAATTTTGGGAAATAAACATTCTTCATCGACAAAAACTGCCATCCCCTCCTCAAAATCAAATGGTCTTCCCTTCAAGAGATATCTTTCAATTCTAATGGCTATGGAGCATTACCAGCTAAAAATGGCTGTAAATAGTATTTTAACCAATTTAATTCATCTTACAATGCTTGTGAAGATAATATACTACTCACACGACAGTACTTAAACGAGAACAGCCATCACCTTTAGCCGATTATTTACACATGGCAATTAGTTCACTATGCTTCTAGATGTGCCATACAGAGAATTAAATACGAACAATTGTTTATTTTCCAAACCTGACTTTTCCCAGCAATAATTTTTTACACTTTTAAAAATTCAACTTCTAAGTGGTCTTAAACACGCTGAAATACCTGGTAACGTCTCTATTTTTAACAAACGCTCTCATCCCCCTTCTTCAAATTATTGTCTTAAGCTGATTGTGGTGTTTTCTTTAGGTCCTTTGGATTATTTGTTCTCTGTCTACCATTCAAACATTTTGGAGTATGTCTTTTTAAAACGTTTTGATTATATCTGTAGTGAAGGGATATAATTGTCGAAATGGCCATCTATAGACTTTTCCCCACCTTTGAGTATTTGTTTTTTTAACCATCGTGCATAGAAGTCGGCAACTAGCAAGACATGAATGAATGGGTGGATGACAGTTCTAGGTACAAGGATATTGCCTTCAACATTGATGACTTCGTCTTCGGTTCGGGTATAATGTTTCTGTCAATATCGCTCTCCCTTATAATAATTATACAGTAAAGATATTATGACATGCCTTCTAAATTAAACAATTATTATACCTTACATGAATCAATTCTATCGAAATATTTTGGACATTATCGTTCTTGATTGATGCTAGCGGTTAATTACCCAATTATTCACCAGTGAATAACC
Source organism: Modiolus philippinarum (assembly GCA_002080025.1). Lineage (NCBI taxonomy): Eukaryota > Metazoa > Mollusca > Bivalvia > Mytilida > Modiolidae > Modiolus > Modiolus philippinarum. The sequence continues at coordinate 95,918 of MJUU01066708.1, forward strand.
CCAGTTAGTGGCAACGTCTATAGAATAACACTATTATTCACCGGTGTATAAACCCTGAAAGTTGCAACATTGTTGAATAATATTTCCAATTCAAAACAGTTACGGTCCATGAATCGGTGATTATACAAAATTGTCAACTGCACTGAGGTTATTTTCCTAGGGGTAAAGCCTTCGAGAATTAACCTTAGTGTAGTTGACAATTTGGGGTATTCGACTCTTCAAATGGTCGTAATTGTGTATTGTATAATTGTTTTCCATTGTAACAGAATATTTCTCTAAACGACTATTTTATAGGAGTATGGAACCTGTACTGTTTATGATCATGTAGTATAAAAATACAGCATGTAAATACAGCAAGACGGATTACAAACTCAGAGCCCCCTTCACCCCTTTCCCGCTATCACCGATAGGTGTCTCAAATTCATTTCTACCTGATTACTATTTGTTGTTTTCTGTTATGTACCTTCTGCTTCCAGCATTTTTTTTCAGAATTCCAATTTCTACATCAATGTTTCCTGCGTAAAGTCTTACAGGCTCTGGTCCGGGTGGCAATGGTCTTCCCAACCTCTGTATCAAGTGCTTTGATTCAGTTGACAAATGACCACTGAAAAATGCATTTATGGGTAGGGTTGATTGCGAAAAAAAATGAAATATTGGGATTCGAAAGGTAGGCAAGTGGTTCATTGGCAGATCCGGAAGGAAGGGGGGGGGTCTATGGATTGGAACCCGCTTTTCTGACAATTTTTAACTTTCGAGCAAATTTAGACAAAACTGAAAAAAACAGACAAATGGTCTGGACCTCATGGACCCCTTGTATTCGGAGGCTAGATCCACCGCTATGGGTTCCTGTTTCACTATCATCTGCGAGTAAAAGAAGACCCTATCGTTAATACAAAATCACAAAAATCGTCTTGTCCCTTTTCAGTATAATAATTTCCTAAACCCTATGCAAATATTTCCCGACCTTTTTTTGTGCCCTACGATTTATTAATTGATGTATTGTCTGTCACACACATGGCTACCGTTATTTGAAAAAGGATCATAGGGGTGAAAATGTTTTTATTTTTTTTTTATTTTCCATGAAATATATATTCATTCTATTTCATACCTAGAAATCTCGTGAATAGTTAGAATTAAATCAGCTTCTTCCTGTCTGTGAATTTCTTGAAGTTGAATATGATGAAATGTGTATTTTCGCAAAAAAAAAGGCACGATTTCCCTTCGTCACTATATATATATAGTCACCAGGCGCGGGATGCAGACAATTTGAAAAGAGGGGGTTCCGGTTAGAAAAGAAAGGAAAATTGCGCCGAACGGAGCGGGGCGTGAAAATTTTGGGGGTTTTTCTTAGTAAAACATCAGGATATTCATTAAAAATACATGACTGTCCAGAAAAAGGGGGTTCCAACCCCCGGAAACCCCTCTTTGGATCTGCCAATGGTCATGCGGAGGGTTGGAAATACATGGAAGTTGGTAAAAAATCTCCACACAAAATGACTTGTGTCTCACCAAAGCAAAAATTGCTATCTTTTAATTTACAAAAAATAAAATCTATCTGGTGTAGTATTTTTTTTTTGCTAAATCATGGAAATTTCGTCAGTATTGAAGCAATCTGTTCTGCAAATATTATTTTTTTGTTTCTGCTAAAGGTTCGTTACTCAACAGTAAATTCAGTAGCTGTTCGTTTCCATATCTGCCATCTCTAATCCCAGCAAATTTATGAATTGTGCAGACATTTATTTTCATCCCTGTTGATGATGACTTATAGAAGTCCCGTAGGTTGGCTGCTGCCACTCCCGTACTAGCTGTTATGGCTACTGTACATCCATTTATACTCAATTTTCAGCAATTTTGTTGATCAAGAAGGTTTTCCACTTCCTGATTTTCCAGTGATAAGAAGATTGTGACCATTTTCGGCGAATCGCAACGCTTTTGCCTGTACTTCATCCATTTCAACCTTTCAGTCAATCTGTTTGCTAGAAATAAAAATATCGCGGGAAATAGCATTCGATACATAGGCATATTACGTCGACCGAATGAAAGGTCCCGAGAGCTTCCGCGTGGAGGATTTAAATTTAGAATGTGAAGGTCATTCTAGTTTCACATTCAGAGCCATGAATTGTCCTTATCATTAAATATGAGTAAACAAATCGAGATATAGGAATGAAGCAGAGCTGTCATGAGGTAACAACTGTGTTTTCTGTTCGGAAAATTTTTCAGGAAGAGAACGTTAAA
>MJUU01066708.1:98199-123201 GCA_002080025.1 Modiolus philippinarum
TTTTTTCTCCGAGATTCATGTTGGATAGTAAACATTTTTTTCTCTAGACCGGGAGCAAGTCCCTGTGGTCTATTTCAGCAAAAATATTCTATGGTGTATTAAATAATGCGCAAAATTCCAAATCCACGACCGATGTCTTTCTTTGACACTTGACTTGGTTCTGGCAGTTCACACATGACAGCAACGTCTCTTAAAACATTCGGCATATTGTAAATATTGCTGGCTCCCGACAATATATGTGTGTACGTCTCTACAAAATAAAACACAAGCATTAGCTTTCAAAAATTACAGGTACACCGCAAGTTTAATACAAAATTCCTACTACATCTTTTTCTTTGACGGTGAAAGTGCAGGACGTGTGTCGAAGCCTCCTCTCATGAAATCTGCGTATGCAAACATGGAAATGTTAGTGTGGTTTGTTGAAAACTGAATAATCTAAGCCTATCAATTATCCTCAATAAAAGTATACCTTAAATATTCGATATTCCTGTTCATTGAAATGATTTATAATAGTATTCTGAAACAGCTATTTAGGACTGGAGTTTGTCTATCGTGCAGTGTAGACATATAAAGGGATATGGAGTAAATGTACATGACACAAAATCCCTATAAAATCATCGTAAGATTAAGCAAATGGAACAACGCTTTCATTGCCGTTCTTCATCTTGAAGTCACCATGAGTCCTTCAACAAAGAGCAAACACTCCTACCTCATGGCAGGATCAAGACGGCCTCTAGCACCGGTTTGAGCTGAATTCATTTGATAAATGTTGAACAACTCTACATCCATGTATCAATTTTTTCATGGATGCGGGGTCGTTAACAAGCATAACATATCGGGCAATGATGAGTCCGAAAAAAAGATTTCCTGTTCGAGATTCGTATGTCCTTTTTACATTTCATGTATGGTGTACATGTTCTTTAGAGAATTTTTCATATGGATTTGCTATCTTACTCTAAAATTTTGGCATTTTTATTCTTTGTCATTTCAAATTGTATTATGATTGCCTGTTTATTGTGCCCACATCTCATGATTTTGACGAGTGTCCTGTCGTTATTTAAATGTGTGATAGTAGTCTCTCAGTATTTTTGTCGGGCAACGGATGTCAGCGATTTTAAGAACACTCTGCGAGTTAATTTCATGTTTGTCGACGATCCCGCATCAATAGGTGAAGAATAATCGATGTAGTGTTAGTTGACATTTAGCGATGAATATCGCTCAAACCGGTGCTAGGGGACGTCTTGGAGTTACTATGAGGTATAAACAAAGCTCATTGGTGACATTAGGATGAAGAACAACAATAAAAGCGTTGCATCATTGATAGATTCTATCATGTATTTGTAGGAACTTTGTCTAATTTACATTTACTCCATATCCCTTTATCGTAAATCACTCATAAAGAGTAATTATTTCGAGTGTATTATGTAGTTTAAATTATTAACGAAGGGTCTGGATCCCTATTCCGTAAATGTCTACTTCTGGATAATGACTTTCCGTATTATTTGATTCTAAAGCTGCTGGTAAGAGGTTATTTCTTGAAAAACGTGTACAGAATAACAAAATGTACTGTTTATTATGCAACTTGAGTACTTTTGTATTTTTTAATAAGTTCTACTTCATGTAAATGAGGCTTAAATATCTATGCTCTATAAAGATTGTAGTTCTGGAAGTGCGGTACTTGGAAATGAGACTAGCCTTCTTCTACAAATTACATTCAGAAAATTTGATATATCTTTAAGGTGTTTTGAGATAAATTTATATATAATTTTCCTGTGTTTTGTGAGAAATAAGATGGCGTACTCAATTTTATTGTGTAACAAGGCATTAGTGGAATAAGCAATGAAGGGATATGGAGTAAATGCACATGCGACAAAGTCGCTACACATATATGGTAAAACAAAGCACTGACACAACACTTTTATTGTGGTTCTTCAAGTCACAATTAGGCTTTCAACAATGAGCTTTGCTCATACCTCATAGTGAGCTCAAGACGGCTCCTAGCAACCTGCTATCACTTTTAAGCATTAAATAGCCTGCACAGTTCTGAAAATGGTTCTTACAATATTGAAAGCCCTACCAGCTTTTGATAAAATGTATATGTAATCAAGGTTCAATCACTGTTGCAATTGTCACCACATAATTGATACTGTCGTCACAAAGTTACAATTTTTTATATTTCACAATTGATAATATATATCTTTGAGTAGATCCAGAGTTTATTACCGACTTTACATAATGTTTTTCATTTAGCAGTATGAAGGGACCTTCCGGAGCACCTAATGATTCCTTCATTTGAATAGGGGTTCTCACTTCTAGTGCTTGAATGATGTTTCTCGTGTCGAACAACGCAATAAATTAAACTCATGCCGGAACTCAGTTAGTCCTTCGCTGTTCGGCACTCTTGTCATTATTATCACGAAAATTATAATAATCCATTAGGTATTCCATAACTATCTAAAGGATTTTAAGCAGCCCTCCCAAAGGGGATTTTTGGTATGTATCAATAATTCATCTTATCAGGAGTAATGAAAATATATATTGTTTAAGGATGGAGATCTCAACTGTTTTTCTGAGAATATATTATTTCTTTATTGATCGCTGCGGGGCACAATCCGTTGAGACGTCTGGTATGTATCAATCAATCTATCTTGAGTATTAGGAATAAATATAAATTAGAGGTAGTAGTCTCTACAATATCAAATTTGAAAAATATAAAAATCGTTCTTTTTCAATAAATGGAGTCTAAATTTATACATCTCTCGGATATTCAAAGTCCCTTACTCTTTAACAGAAAATTTTTGGAAAAAAAAAATTCAAAATATAGTGAGGAGATGCTTCCCGCTGTCAAAATCTACTATTTTGAAGAAAAAACTTAAGTTTAAATCCGATATGTCGACAGAAAGTGCCAATTCATGCATTAGTAGAAATTAAAGATCCATAATTCTGAACTCTGCTTACAAGAAAAAAAAAAAGCACAAATCGAGCTTTCTTCTTTCGAACACATCAATCCCGCAAAGTTTCAAGATAAATGATTAAAGAGTTTCAATTTTGACCGACAGCCCGATGAACGGATACCATACAACATGAAACGTTCCGTCAAAGATGAAACATCCCTCACTTTCAGGATCAATGATATCGATAAAACAATCATGAATTTTTTTTATTTCATAATTGAACAACCCTGCTTTTTTATTTCATTAGGGGGACTCTTTAATGCAGTTTTGCATCAGGTTTACCTTTAGTTCCATAGCTTTCACCTGGGAGGTAAATCACACCAATTGTTGCCCAAATTGAATCCTTCAGTTGTTGCATGAATGTCATAAACTGTACGAGTTTGCAGGATATGTCGTCGGCAGATAGTGGTACTAAACAAGCAATAGATAATAAATAACAAAATACCGAAGTTACTGTTAAATTAATCTTAGAAACTGCAAAGAACAACTACAGCCTTTAGATATAATTATATGTATAAAAGATAATTTAGTTTTTTTAATGTAGAGACTCCAACGAGGACTTATGTAAGCAAGGTTTTATGATTAAACAATTTTCATTGCAGAAATACATAATGATGACATGGTGCATGAAGACGCATGTTAAGTGTTGTATTCAAATCAGAAATCATACTTTTCAACTGAAAAGTTTCAAATAGATTCATGAATGCATGTATGTGCAAGACAATTTTAACTTTTATTTGTTTTTGCAGTTTTCTTGAGTTTTCTTCGTAGTTAATCTTAAATAGTGGACAAAGCGCCCCAACTCTATAATTTTGATCAAGTTTTTCCTAAGCTCTCAACAGAACTGGTAAATGCGAAGAAAAAAAAACGGAAGTAGAAAAATTGTAATTTTTAAATGATACAAATTCATCCTTAATCTAATTTTTTGGAATTGTTATTGTTGAAGCAGATAACTATTTTTCTGCATCGTTATAATCGAATGTGAACATTCAATTTTTTTCGTAGGAGTATCGAGCTATTACATGTGTTTTGTTTCCGTTGACATATTCACTTGATTAACCTTTTTGGGGCCATTTAGAGCTTGCTATATGGTGTGTTGTTTTTCACTGTGTTGAAGACCGTACGGTGACACCTAGATGCTTTGTTTTGGGTTGTTTTAACCTGCATGGAGATGGGATGTTGTCTCCTTGACATTTACCCAATTTCCTTATTTTTTTCATATTATCTAAAGAGTTTAACAAACCATATAACACATAAGATTCCGATATAAGTAAATGCTTTTGAGTAATGCCGATGTGTGACAATTTTGAATAGGGAAAAATAAACATTTTACGGAAAAATGCATGTAATTTTTTTTAATAATGCATGGAAAAATATATATGTGTAGTTTACCTTTACATGACATAAGTTATACAGACTTGTTAAAAATACTTTACACAAACCTATCGGTAGCTCTGTGTTTAGCCAAAACCAAACTCATAACCGTTTTGACAGAAATTGTTTTACGTAAACTTTAAATGAATAAAACTTTTATAGTCTCTCGACATAGCACATGTCCTTAGCCTAGACCACTAATATTTTACAGTTAAAGAGTTTCCGCATCTCATCTAAATGATTTCCCGCAGAACCTAAATTTACTGTATCCTCGGTATTTAGTTATTAATTACAACTGGTTCGATGCCAGTACTTCGGTGCTGGCCCCTAAGCCAATTTCATTTGGAAACCTGCAATATCTAAATTAGTAAAAGTTTTGTTATACCTATGGGCTCCCTCGTAAAGCTTTGTCTTTAACTAAGTTTTGCTTCCGATTTAGATCTCATTGTTTAAGTGTTTTTTTTGTATCTTTCGGTACTGTATATAGTTTGCAAGGTTTTTATTTTATCTACCCTGAAGAGAAATAAGTTGTCGAACAAAATGACCCTCTGAAGAAACAAACAATGTGATGTCAGATCGCCAGGTTGGTAAAATATATGGAATATTCGTATTTTCTGAACCAAAATGTGAAGTTTGGAAGCATTTTGCACAAAAGTGTGTTGATGGAAGTATACTATATTGCTTTAAACATTGTTTTTTATCTGTGAGCTACGAAAGTCTCTGATTCTTCGAATCTGTCAGATCACTCCTTCAACCCCCTCTGAAACCTACTTTTTGGTGAAAATGGAACATTTTTTTAATCAAATACTGTGTATACAAATATTTCCCTAAAATGCAATTTTCGTTGCACATTGTGTACTAGAATGATTTAAGTGATAATATCAGCGATTTTTTAAAGGATAATTTGAATTTTTGAAAACTCAGGCATTCTCAACAAAAATATTCCATATTTATGACCAAGAGTATATATGTACTCACCGTTGTCGTCTTCTGTCAACATGTAAAGGATTTTCGAAAACGCATACCGATCACAAGTCAAGATCTGGCTAAGGACGATTTGTTTTGCCTTTTCAAACTGTCCATCTACCAAGTTTCCAAAGGATACACCTAATATAAAGAGCAAAATGATTAATTTACAGACTCATTTAAATTACAATATATATGGTATTGAAATGTGAATGGGTGGGCTGTGAGTAGCGAAAAATGTGTTAATTTTAGCAACTATTAATTATCTTACCTGTATTTTACCTATTATGTTTAAACCTGCAACTCCAATACGTATAACAAACAACGGCAGTAGAATACCGAAGGAACAAAGGGGTGATATTCACAAAAATCGAAGTCCAAAGACAGGGCAAAAACGAGAACACAGAAAACAATGACGTTAGACACAAAAACAATGACGCCAGACAGACACAAAGCACAGAACAAAGTATGCCAATATGAACTAAACTAAGCCAATATGGATTTTTACATATAGAGTAACCCATCCCAATGCTTGTTTTTAAACCAATCTCGACTTATCGTCTCTCATTATAAAAACAATGAAATTAACTACGAGTGCATAACTTGGCGTCTGACAGGACGCAACGTCTATCAAAACTAGACAGTAAAGAATTGATACAATAAATGGAAACGGAATTGATTAATAAAGGCACAATGTGTAATGTTTTTCTTCTTGGTATAGATATATATACATGGTTACCCATGGATCTATAACAATTCGAAAATGAAAAAAAAGTCAGGCAATTATACTATATTAGTTTCCAATTGGCAGTTACTCGTAGTCTTAGAGGGTAGCATCTATCCAGTAACATTGATTAAGTAGTTGGTGATAAAAATACATGTTTTCTCTTTAATTAACCATTGACAATACTTCAACATATATAAGGATCTTCCTCATAAGTTTCTGTCCATATTTCAACTTTTAATTCGTATTTACATTTTCCTGTCGTACATGCTCTCAAATGATTCGTTTTCAATATCTATCTCAATTGATAAGAAAATTGTTGTCGAAATACACATACATGTATTGTGATAGGTAATCCAACAAAAAAAAAGGAATGTTTTCATTCAATGAATATAACGGTGCAAAAAGATTGTTACCTGCTTAAATAATAAGAAATTAAACTTTAAATCTCAAAAAATTTGAATTGAGGATAAACTGACATCATTAAAAATTTTCAATTTGTCCACGTCCGGTACTTTTTTCTTTGCATTTATCAGTTCTATTAAGAACTAAGAAAAAACGGTTCAAAATTATTTGGAGTTACTAATTAAGTTTAATTTCGACGAAAATTCATGAAAACTGCAATAATAAGTAAAAGATAAAATTGCTGTGCACCTTTGTTCATGAATGAATCTATTTGAAACTTTGCAGTTGAAAAGTAACGGTTGTAATTTAAATACAATCATTAACGTGCGTCTTCGTGTAACATGCCATTATTATGTATTTGTGCAATTAAAATTGATAAATTATCAAATTTTACTTACAAAAGTCTTCATTGGACTACCTATTATATTGTAATTTGGAACCATATACTCAGTGCTATCATAGTTTTCAACAGTAGAAAATTACAGAGAAGTCAGTAATGACAATTGATAATACTATGGAATAGTATTATTCTATTAATTGGCTATGAGGGCAACAACAAATTAAACGTATCCTTAAAAGATTTGTATGGAGAGCAACCATAAACTTGTTCTTGTTCGTATAGTAAGTACTCCAACGAAATAACTCAATGATCGAATTCAAAGAATATAACGGTGCAAACAGATAGTTATCTGCTTATCTAATAAGAAATTTAACTTTTAATCTCCAAACATTTAGGTTCAGAATAAATTAGTTCTCATAAATCTATTTGAAACTTTGCAGATGAAAAGTATAGGTTGTAATCAAAATATAACGCTTAGCATGTGTCTTCATGCACCATGCCATCATTATGTAGTTGTGCTATGAAAATTGATAAATCATCAAATTTTTCTTACTAAATTCTGCGTTGGAGTACCTATGTATAGACAGCAAATAAATGATTTTAGCATTGCAATTAGAACACAGTAAGCAAAGAAAAACTTAGATTTCAAACCACGCGAGGAGTTGTCACCAATTGACATCAATGCATATATGTTACAGTACAAATTTTAATCCAGTAGGATCCAGAATCCTCCTAGTACAAATTGGAATTCTAATTTCTACTGGGACAAATTAGAATTCTGATTTCTACTGGATTTAATCCAGTTCAAATTGGAATTCCAATTTCTACTGGTATAAATTAGAATTCTGATTTGTACTGGATTTAATCCAGTTCAAATTGGAATTCCAATTTCTACTGGTATAAATTAGAATTCTGATTTGTACTGGATTTAATCCAGTATAAATTGGAATTCCAATTTCTCCTAGGAGAAATTGAGATATCCTAATTTATACTAGTAGGATTCTGGATCCTACTAACTTAAATAAATTGAAACAGTGGTAGACATGGTAGAGAAGTAAAACATTATCAGTAATATTTCCCTTCCATTGTTTTGGCGAGCATTTAATTAAAAGATTCATTTCGAAAGAATAAGATTAATTGTCTGATTGTCTTATTGTATAAAAGATATAGATGGTTTGTTTCGAACTCTAAGAAAATTTCAAAGTTTTGATCACAAGTTTTCACAAGTTAACTTATAATTTGGAGTATTTTACAAAAAAAATATTGGAATGTGATATTTTTTTATAAAGATGGCATACTTAAAAACTACTTTTCTGAAACTGAACTCGTTGATTTGAGAAGTATTTGTTTTCCTGGTTTAAATGCTGTATATCTTGTTACTCTACCTGAAATTTCATGCATTGTCATGTTAAAAAAATTGTACCACCAATTGTTACAACAAATGAACAGTTATACATGTGTATTAGAATTATGTCATTTGTCATTCTATTTTTTTATAATTTTTTTTATAAATTAAAATTCTGTGAAATACATATTTCTTAACACAAAATCAAAAAATTTTCAGCTTTGAATATCAGTAATATCCAGAATCATCCTGAACAAAATATTCAGTATTATTCTGGATCATACTAGATATTCAGTAGGATTCAGAATCCAAGATATCTCAATTTCTCCTAGGAGAAATTGGAATTCGAATTTGTACTGGCTTAAATCCAGGACAAACTGGAATTCTAATTTGTCCCGGAAGAAATTGGAATTCCAATTTGTACTGAATTAAATTCAGTACAAATCAGAATTCTAATTTGTCCCAGTAGAAATTAGAATTCCAATTTGTACTAGGAGGATTCAGGATCCGACTGGATTCCAATTTGTACTGTAACATATAAATCTGCAAAGGAAAAACTTTTCATTGATACTCATGATAATCATGATGTTTATTATTACAGTAAACATCGTAAAACATACCTTCGATACAGTGTGCGATGGTCGGTGTGTTACTGCATGTTTTGTGTTCTGAAAATAATAAAAAAGGATATCAAGAAACCTTGATTCCTTTACTCTAGTTCTGGCGGAATTATCAATGGGATTCATTTGGCAAAAGATGCGTTATTGTTGGAAAGAACATCATCAATACATCTATAAGTGAGATTAAAGGATGTAGCATCTTTTACTTTATGATCTTTTTTGAGTCCCTGATAATATTCAGTCTCGTAAGAATATAAAAACAATTCTGTGAGTAGAGTATCACAATTAGTGCCCATTACTATGCAAACTTGCTGTTGTTAAAGAACACCTCCAAATGTGAGGAATATCTTATCAATAAGAAAATCAAGCATACTTCATATCTGTTTTTCATCGTAGCAACTTTTTCCTTTTAAATTTGTTTTTGAAACAAAATGTGAATTTGTAACCTGATACAACATTTTTTTAATCGGCGAAGGCAAATATAAGAAAACAACCAATTTAACCCCTTTTGGGTCTTTTTATTGAAAACGCGGACCCCTTTGGACCTCTTGTTTATTAAAAATAGATCTGTTCAAAAATTCTACCAGAAACTTGCAGAAAAATTGCATTAAAATCTGAACAAAAATTGAAAAAGATCATTCCTCTCCATTTGGTCCCTTTGGGTCTCTTGTTTCTCAAAACCCTCTGCAACCTTTACCTTCGAAATTACCCTTTTTAAGCACAAACTAAGGGGCATTTCCTCGCGAAACTCTAAGTTGCTTTCCATTTACTGGGTATCTGTTCTCCTTCAGCTATCATACATCCTAAAGTTAATACTTTTTCAAAGGTTTTGATTTGTTCTGAGGAGACAAAAGCCGTTTAATTGCCAATCTACAGAAACTACTTCGGTATATAGTTACTTACAACCAATCATGTACGCTAGGCTACCATAAATTATTGTAGAAACAACCCATACTTTGTAATAAACATGTAAAGATGATTGTCATTAGCCGAGTTGCAAAGAAGTTGAACTCGGCTATTGGTTTTGTGTTGCGTGCGTGCGGGCGGGCGGTTTGGCGGTCAGGTGGGCGTCAAACATTGGTTTCTGGGTGATAACTTAAAAAGTTTAAATCCAATTAAAATGAAACTTAGATATATTGTTGGGTACAAGGAGGGGAGGAACCTTATTGATTTTGGAGAAAGAAAGTTAAAGGTCAAGGTTAAGGTGACCGAAAATATACTGAAAATTTCGGAAAACTTTGGTTTCCAGATGATAACTCAAAACATTTACATGAAATTGAAATGAAACTTGGATATATCGTTGGATACCAGGAGGGACGAACCCTATTGATTTTGTCAAAGGGCAAGGTCAGGGTGAATAATTGACTGAAGATTTCAGAAAAATTTAGTTTCCGGATGATAACTAAAAAAGTTTACATCCAGTTGAATTGAAACTTGTATATATTGTCGGATAACAAAAGGGGAGGGATCACATTGATTTTGGAGAAAGTATGTGAAAGGTCAAGGTCACAGTGACCGAAAATAGACTGAAAATTTCAGAAAAATTTGGTTTCCGGGAAATAACTCAAAACGTTTACAGACAATCGAAATGAAACTTTGATATATTGCTGGATACCAGGAGGGAATGAACCCTATTGATTTTGTAGAAAGTAGGTCAAAGGTCAAGGTTAGTGAAGGTCACAGTGACCGAAAATAGATTTATATATTGAAATGCCAAGACATGAAACTAGAAAATAGACCTTCTTGAATTCTTAGAATTTTGGATATTAGGTAGGAAAGTTAATAAATAGACAAATATAGAAATATTTGGGTCTTTACATTAACTTGGTCACATTATATTTGAAGTTGCAACTCGGCTTGTGCACCCTGGTGCCATTTAGAGTTCTTTCATATTGAAATGGCTTGCTTTGAAATAATATATTTATTTTGCACTAATAGCAATTGAATTGAAAACAAAATCTTGAATTTTAAAATTAAACAAATCAAAGAATATTAAAACACAAGATGTGTTTTTTGAAATACTACACATGCCCCCAGATTCTACAGTAAAATATACGAAAATACCCAATTTTACTCCTTTATCCAATTTTACTTCTTTTTACCCTTTGTGACCTTGACCTTCGACCTACTTTTTTGCATATTGACGTTCCTTTTGACAAGACCTATACACTTGCTAAGTATTAAAAGTCTATCTTGCATAGTTCAAAAGTTGGTTATTACCATAAAAACAGCCAATTCAACCCCTTTATTCTGAAACAGATGAACCCCCTTTGGGCCTCTTGTTTATTGGAATGGTTTTAATTGTTAATTGTATCTGTTTAAACATGCTATAAGAAACCTACAAAAAAATACTCCATCAAGATCCAACAAAAAAATTTAAAATTCATTTTGGGCTTTTGCTTCTCAAAAACGTGTAAATGCTACCTCAAAGCTGTCGACATACTACAGTTGTTTATTGGCAATAGCATAAACAAACCCAGACTAAATAGGATAAATAATAAGGATTCTACGGTCAAATATGTGAAAACAGCCAAATTCACCCCTTTTTGACCTCTGTGACCTTGATCTTTGACCTCACAATTTTTTTTTGCATATTTATAATCCTATTGACTAGACTAATGCACTTGCCAAGTATGAAATGTCTATCTTCTATAGTTCAAAAGTTAAAGCCAAGGCTAAAGTTTCGAACAAAAAGACAGGCACACAGACAGGACAAAAACAATATGTCCCCGATCCTCGATTTAGGGGCATAAAAATAAGAATATATGTTTCGAGACAGCTGTATTTCGTATAAAATAGGCAGAATAGTAGCTGTCTTAGGGTCGTACATGGAGAACAACAAACTGACATTATGAAAAATATTAAAATCAAGATCAATATAAAAAAGAATAGGCATGAAGGAATATTTCGACTATTCTAAAGCTTATAAAACAATATTTGACATCAACACTATCGCCAATTATCTCTTTCTTTGGATCATCTGTCGTTTTTATCATCCTTATGAATTTTAGGGTTTGCAACAGATATCACAACATGCTTGCACAACACAGCATGGCTTCGACACCCTTTTAGGAAAAGACTTAAATATTGCTGTGTTGTTTTTAGGATAATATTTTATTGTTAGAAATATAAGTATAAGCTGAATTCTATTTAATTTTTTAATTGATTGAATGATTTCATAGCTCTGGAGAGAAATCAAGATTATCCCTCTTGCTTACCTATCAGTGTTTGAGGTATTTCTCCAACTTTTTTTGCCAATTCACATTCGTCTAGAGTTAACAAATTTTGTAACCTTTCCTCTTTAGCAGCATCATCGTCTTCAGAACTGACAATCACATTCACTGGCAATAAACAGGAATTTATGATCGTAAGAGTCATTAAGATTTCACAGCGATACCCACAAAGATGTTGATAATGAGAGAGTAACAAAATATATAATAAAAAAGGACAGATTTTTCAATCTATAGAAGTTTTTCATCAGTTAGTTTCCCTTTAAGTTAGAAAACTCCCTTCATCATCGATCTGTCTTTAGCTATATTTTGCACTTCTTCTCTTATGTTAATCGTTTTTAAATAAAGAACAAAATGTATACAAATTTGTAAAACAAAAACAAATGCTTGGGCAATAACTAAAATTTCGTCAGTCATTTTTTCATAATTACAACGAAGACCAACATTTATTACTTACATTCTCAAAAGAATATCGAAGTAAAAATAATAGATTGACTGATTGAGTAGTTAAACGTCCAGTGAGCAATATTTCAGCTATATCATGATGAGATGTTAATTAATTAAAAGATGTAAAAGAAAGAAATAAAGGTGAAAGGGACAACCGGGGCAACGAGTTTTGCTTGCTACTGGAAAAGAGGAGAAATGGTTAGGGGCAGGAAATTTAGCCTTCTATACAACACCTTGTAAGTCTACTCTCTTTGACAAAATATAGAGTCTTTATACTGCATGAAGTGTGGCGTTTCTCCGCACAATTTTGCTACAATGGTTCACAGCCAGGCTTTCCGTATTGTTAGTATGCATAGACAGGTTATTCCTTTAGCCAGAAACTGAGAACGCGCCCGTCAGCTCTGTAGCCGGAGCCCACGAAAACCGATGCAGGTGCCGGGAAAATAGAACAAGAGGAATTCAAGCAATCAAAAATAAAAAAACCAATGCCATCTAGAGGTCATATAAATAGATGAAAAAGATAAAATAAACAAAAATGGACAGGAACCCACAAAATTAAAGCACTGGCAGTGTGAACCCCACAAAAACTGGAGGCATCATCAGTAGTCCCGGAAGGGTCAAAATTACATATTTAACGCTGGGCAGCCGTCACACTGCCAATGGCTAATTTGAAAATTTTGACCCTTATGAAAGATGTTTGATTTAACGTGCTTAAAGTTTTTGGAATTAAAAAAAATATAAGAATTGTGAGAAATCCATAGAAAAGTTATGGCCAAATTTTATCAAGATTTCGTTAATCAATTTCAAACCTACACACAAAATGTTGCTCATAGCTTTTAACGTAACCTCTTTCACATACAATTTTTGAATTATCACAGAATAGGTGTAAAAATTCGAAAAATCGAAATACCTCTAAGATAACAAATAATATTTCGTCAGAAATTTGGATAGATTCTGCAATACTGATCACTTCACTTTCGTCCTATTTTGTTTATATCTGTGGCGGTTTTGGAGTTATTATAAACAATTTGTTATTTACCGCTATGTGCTATTCTTAGTAACGACGGCCATCTGGTTTGAAATGCGACATAGCAAGAGTATATACCATTGTGATTATTAAGATTACCTTTGCTAACACGTCTCCTGCTGTTAAGAGATGAGAGTTTAAGGACGAATGTTGGGAGACGGATATCTAGTGAAAATTTCACGTGAATTTGTCCCTAATAAGATCAAAGAAAATAGCTGTGCACCATTAGTTTCCACATTTTTATAAATTGTGAAATAGTAAATGCAAAAAATACAGAAATCAAATAAACGCAAGTACTGATATTGAAAGATAAACAATGAAAGGGTATGAAGTAAATGCACATGTGACAAAGTCTTCACAAATACATGATAAATCCAAGGAAAGGAACAACGCTTTTATTGTTGTTCTTCATCTTGTATTCACCATGAGGCTTTCAACAATGAGATTTGCTCATACCTCATAGTTAGTTTAAGACGGCCCCTAGCACCGGTTTGAGCGGAAGTCTTTGCTAGATGTCGAACAACGCAACATCCATGTCTTTTGTGGTAATCGTCAACAACAATAATTTAAACTGACAAAGTGCTTATACAATCACTGTCGTTGTATGTATAGATGTATTTAGCAAAAGTTGTCAGTGAAATGTATGAAACCAGTATAATGTCTTAAAAGTTAAATAACAGGCATTGATGTCCATCGAAAAACGTTAGGTTAAACTACTACCAAAGGGCATAGCTATGCAAGAATGGGACTTTCTATAGTTTTTCGAATTTTGACAAGATGGAATATCGCCTAAAATTTTAAAACTAGCTAAATCAGTTATTATAAAGTAAGTGAAAACCGAACCGTCAGTCTAAAACCAATATAAAACCAATTACAAAATGAAAGCTCCGATGGAGCTGAAACTCGAAAGCCCTTTCAAATCTACACCGGCAAAACTTCGTAGTCATCCAAAGAACTGCTGAATAGAAAATAACGAATTTATATGTTTTATTGGCTTAGAAAACTGATCTAATCAACAGGAACAGAAAGTACAATGTAACATTAGCGAATAAAAAAATCACAGGCAGTTCCGTAATCAAATGTAAAAAAATCGGAAGGGGTGATTTCTGTATGGGTGACCAGCTCTACCAATGTGCTAAATAGCCAATCGAGGTGAATAAGTACCTTCGCTTATTCGAGAACTGGTTCAATAAACATGAACAGAAAGTACAATTTATATAGCTACATTTTTGTAAGTTATCCTGT
The DNA here is from genome assembly GCA_002080025.1 of Modiolus philippinarum. Classification (NCBI taxonomy): domain Eukaryota; kingdom Metazoa; phylum Mollusca; class Bivalvia; order Mytilida; family Modiolidae; genus Modiolus; species Modiolus philippinarum. The sequence goes on from MJUU01066708.1 coordinate 112,877, forward strand.
AATACGTGAAAATAATCGTAAGGTGTAATTTCGTATGTATATCGAATCGATTGCTATAAATAGGTAATACACATGACACAGGTAACAAATGTTATTTTCTTCTTTGACAAACAACTACGCGAAAGGAGCATTGAACTAGTTCTTGATAGAGACAAGGACGTAAATACCGTGAATATTTATAGTGTATGTGTATATTTTTATCAATTTTATACAGCAACACCGTCACTTAGAAAAAAACATAAAAAATAAAAACACATAAGAACGGATTTTGAAAGAAATTTACGAACTATATTTGATCGAAAGCATACAGCTCTTTAGATACGTTAATAACCCTGTTGCTCACGTGACATCTCGCGGATGATTTTAAGAACTCTCCGCCTTCGGCTTTCGAGTTAATTAAATAAAACAAAGTTTTAAAACAGCTGAATTTCCAGAAAAATCTAAGGGAGAACAAATAGTCCCATGTTATAAAAGAATAATAACGTAGATAAAGCGATTATAGACCTGTAAGCATTTTGCATTTTTATCTCAAAAAATTTTGGAAGAGCTATTTTGATCAACTCATTTCATATTTTGACTAAATTTCTAATATCTCCTATCAGCTTTCAGATCTGGCTATCACTCTTGTAAGCATTTTGCATTTTTTATCTCAAAAAATTTTGGAAGAGCTATTTTGATCAACTCACTTCATATTTTGACTAAATTTTCTACAAATATGAAAAAAAAATGTGTATTTGTGTAAAGGATATTGAGTAAATGCACATGAGACAATTCTCTACAAATATATGGTACAACCCATTAATGGAACAACGATTTAATTGTTGTCCTTCATGTTGAAGTCTCCATGAGACCTTCAACAATGAGCTTTGCTCATACACCATACTAAGTTCAAGATGGCCCCTAGCACCAGTTTGAGCGAAATTCATTGATAGATTGCGAACAGTGCTACATCCAGGTATCTTAACTGTTGGTCATGGATGCCGGTTCGTCAAGAAGCATAAAAGCAAGACATTGTCAAGAGCCTGTATCGCTCACCTGGGCCATGGCTGACATGTGTAGTCCATATAACATCAATAATAAAGGGCCTAAATTTCAATTAAGTTTCTAGATCTTGAAAATCGGGAGTATGTTCATTTGTGGCTTTGTTTGATGAAAGTGGACTTGCCATACATATTTTTCAAAGGGTCCAACAAAGGACTATTGTGACCAAGTTTTGTTCCATTTCATCTTTAAATTTGTTTTCCAATAAGGTCACATTTTAAACTAATAGTGTGTCTTGATACCAAACGAATGTCTACCCCGGTACGTACTGTTCTTTGAGAAATAAAACACCAGTAGGTTTATGCTGCCAGCGGGTGGCAGATCATTCCCGTTAGATAATATTCAGAACTAAGCATGATGGTCAACAACCCTGTGAAGTTTGGCTGAAATCGATGAGAAATGAGGAGAACTGGCGTTAACTTAATTTTGCAAAATTCTAAGTCAGATAGGAGCATAACTCCCGCAAAAATTAGCCGATCAATCTGGCCGGATGATATACACAACAAAGCATGATGGTCAACAATCCTGTGAAGTTTGGTGGAAATCTGATGAAAGATGTACGGGAATTGTCGTCTACAAACTTAATTTTGCAAAATTCTAAGTCAAAAAGGGCATAACTCCAACAAAAATTAGCCGATCAATCTGGCGAGACAATTAACGCGCACAACTAGGCATGATGGTCAATAATCCTGTAAAGTTTGGTTAAAATACGATGAAAGATGCAGGAGAATTGGCGTCCTAAAACTTTATTTTGAAAAATTTTAAGTAAAAAAAGGCAACACTCCCACAAAAATTAGCCGATCAATCCGGTCAAATGATATGCACAACTAGGCATAATGGTCAACAATCCTGTAAAGTTTGGTTGAAATCCGATGAGAAATTCAGGAGAATTCGTGTCATGGATTCAGGATCGTCAGCAAACATAGAAATAATTGGGGAAGAGTTCTTACAATTGTTGCCATTCGTTGTCTGAAAAACAGACCAACAGAACACAATCACAACATATTAACAACTACAGGGCACTTATCGATTCAATGGCAAGACAACTTGGCTATATAAAATACTGAGATGAGGGCGTTAATAACAGGTGATCAGAATAAAATTTGGAGCCCTAACTTTCTTTTTTAACTTCTTACAGAGCCTTGTAATGTTTAATGTGTACCGACTTAAACTACGCATATTACCTAAATTTTCACATGAAAAAACATCGCCCAAATCTTTGTGTCTGAATTCAGTGTCAAGTTCTGTACTCACAGTTTTCCTTCATTTTCTTCACCACTGCGTAAAGTCTTATCATAAGATCTTGTAGACTCAATTTCATAACATCCCATCTCTTCTTTACTTCTTCAACATCCTTCGTAGCGTCATTCATTAAATTTGCATCCTCTGTAGCAACATTCATTAAATTTACAGCATCTTGTATGACCTGCAAATTGTAAAAGCAATACTGATACCAACCATCAACCGTATGCTGTTGGCTGTACATATTTTGCCTATTTTATTTAGGAATAATAAGTTTTCGGAAGCATTTATTATCCTTGGGCTTTAATCAATCAAAAGGGTTAAATGTTGTGCACTTGAATCATATTTGTTTTACCATAAGTCATTCTAAAATGCAAAAAATAAACAATGTACAATTCAGTTTTCAAAAGCAATCTATACCCTACGGTTTTATCCACTTAAACAGGCTATTGTCTTGCACGTGGATCATATCTTCTTTTTTTTATCATTGGTCACTTTTAAAAAACATAAAATAAACAATGCACAAAATTTCATCAACTTCAAATTATATTTTCATATATTTACAGGCAATGAAAATGAAGAAAAATCTACTAGTGTGATGCCAGGTCACAATAACCGCGCTAGCAGACAATAAGCCAGCCCACAATAAGGAAGGATGCGTTCGGCAAATTTCTTGGAAATTTGTATACAGATCAATATAATGGTAAAAGAATAAAGATTTTAATTAATAAGTGTAGATATATGTTCTTTTGACTCTGATATGGTGCTCTCCTTGAGGTCCGCGCTATGACCCGTTGACCATTAAAGGGAGATAATGAGAAGAAATGCTACAATTAGTAATACTCACCAGGAGGGATCTTTATGAAATAATTTAGACTGATATTGTACTAAAATCAAAGAAGTAAATCACTATGATATCCTCTATAGGAGGATACCCTAGGTTCGTATAGTGAAAACGTCAATTTTGACCAACTTTGGTAATGTGGGCTGGACCTTTCTTGTGGCTTTGCAAAGTTGGGCCTTATAGGACAGGTAGGTACATGTAATAGCTTTCATTTGAACCATAACATATGATCCCTAGACCCTTACAAAAAATTCTTACGCTGTTCCATAGAAGGTACCCTTCATCGAAAAATACCGATTTGGACCAATTTGGCTAATTGGCTAGGGGCTTCGCAAAGTCGGGCATTATGTGGCAGGCATGTACATGTAATAGCTTTAATTTGAGCCATAGCATATGATCTCTAGACCCGTACGAAAATTTTGGGACCAAATTTACGGAGGGTACCCTAGGTTCGTGAAGTGAAAACGTTATTTGGACCAATTTTGGTAATGTGGGCAGGTCTTTTCTAGGGGATTCGCAAAATAAGGCCTTATAGGGTAGGTAGGTACATGTAATAGCTTTCATTTGAACCATAGCGTATGATCCATAGACCCGTACGAAAAATTCGGACGCTGTTCCATAGAGGGCGCCCTACATCGAAAAATACCGATTTGGACCAACTTGGCTAATGTGGGGTGGATCTTGCTAGGAGCTTCTCAAAGTCGGGCCTTATGTAGCAGGTAGGTAATAGCTTTTATTTGGTCTATAGCGTATGATCCCTGGACCCGTACGAAAATTTTGGGACCAAATTTACGGAGGGTACCCTAGGTTCGTAAAGTGATGACGGCAATTCGGACCAACTTTGGTTATATTGGCTGGACCTTTCTAGGGGCAGGAAGGTACATGTGATAGCTTTTATTTAAATCATAGCATATGATCCCTAGACCCGTACGAAAAATTCAGACGCTGTTCCATAGATGTCTACTCCATATTAGCAAAGTTGGTCTAAATCGGTATTTTTCGATATAGGGTACCCTCCATTGGTACCGGCAATAGCAAAAGCTAGCGGTAGGGTTAAACCGGTTTACGGTAAAGTAAACATAACAGTAGATACAAGAAAAGCTGCAAATATTACTAACTACTTACATTGTTTTCCTGTCCATCAGTACCATCAATTCTAGCATACTGTCTTCCGTCAGCCACCAACATCACTGTGAACAACAAGGATACAAAAAATAGTCTCGCCGTCATCTTTCTTTGACGAATAAAATAAGGAACCCTAAAATTCAGAGCTGTCTTGGTTTATATACCTGTAACTTTCTGTTTATATGGTAAGTTTTTATAAAGAGAACAAAGAAAAAAATATATTGAATGAAGTAAAGTTTTTCTTCACGGGTTAAAAAGCATTTTTAATGCCAAATTTGCAACTTGCAATTCTACACGCGTGAATAAGATGTCAACTTTACTATGACAAGATGACAAATATTGTTATCAAAGAAATGAAACACTTTCTAGCGCTGAAACTCTATTGTTCAGCTCATGAACGATCCATGTATTTATAGTTGTAAATTTTACTATTTTTCCAATGTTGACTCGTGCATACAAGATCTATCCCCTACTTTTAATGATAAATGCACCTGCAACACAAACATTTTCAAAATTTACAAGTCACACAAGTTTTTATCTTAACATAATTCAAAATGCAAAAAATTGTTATTAGAAAAAAAAATACTTTTGTTCTGTTGTATTTACACGAGGGTAAGTAAATAGGTATTTTGGTACTTGTAGAATAAATTATGTAAATAAATATATTTGTAAATTTTTGAAAATAATATTAAAAAGGTGCTACCTCTAGGCTAAAACATTTATTGATATAATAATCTGTTTAATTTATATATTTACATGTTTGTTCGCACATGCCTGCATGAAATGTATTTGTATAAGTGTTTTATGTTCTCTGTACACTTTGTTTATTCGCATTGTATGTATGCAATGGGCAACTTCTTTCTATCTTTCAATGTCAAGCTTATTCTATTAATATAGAAATCTTCCTCAATGTATCAGTTTGAATACTAAATATAATAGGATTACACCAGTTTCCAATGACTGCACAGAATAACATGTTTCGTTTTTAAACTCAGTTGTTTGCCGACTTTTATTAACATTTCCTTGTCTTCTTATAAAATGTTAGTTTCTTGATATTTGAGTTATTGGATGTGGTTTGTTTCCATTGATTTATTCNTTTTTTTTTTTTGCCTTTTTGGGGCCATTTAGGGCTTGCTATATGATGTGAGGTTCCTCACTGTGTTGAAGACCGTACGGTGACCCCTAGATGCTTTGTTTTGGTCATTTTAACCTGGATATGGGATGTTGTCTCCTTGACATTTACTCCATTTCCTTTCTTTTTCATATTTAAATCTTCCAAGAGTAATTCCAAGATGTTCGTTAGGCAATTTGAAAATAAAAAGTATTTCAGATATTTTCTGTGTTTGAAAACTGGAAGAATTTTTGCCGAAAAAAACTGATAGGTTTTTCATCCCTTTTTCAGATATTTGTGATTAAAACTTTAGAAGGAAAATGAACTCCTCCTCTGGCAGTCATTTTTGTTAGATCCACTTGAAATCAGGGATCTTTGTAAAGGACCTCCCATGCATTATTCCAATACAGTTAACTTATTTGCTTTAATGGTTTCAAAAAGGCAATGAAAGTGATTATTTGCTATTAATCATGGGCTGGGCCTTTATATTCGTAAATTTAACCCCTCGTTAACGCTCTGGGCTAAATTCGAATATAAAGGCCCAGCCCATGGTTAAATTTCCAATAACCATATACCTGCCATGAATTATTTCTTAAATAGTGTTCAATGTTTAACTTTGTGATGCGTTGGCAGCCACGTTTAGACAAATGACAATTTTTGACAATTTTTATGAAGGACCTCACAAATAACCATGATTCCTGTAATGTTTTATTGAATTTGCTCGACAGGTTACAGAGCAGAAGATGAGATTATGATTTTACCATAGGGCAAAATGTAAAACTATATGTTCAGCACTGGTAGCATTGTTTTCGTCGGATCTGACTGAAATGAGCTATCTTTTCAAGACCTTCCATGCATCATTCAAATATACTTGACTTAAAATTTACTTAAAGTTGCAGAGCAGATGATGAAAAAGATTATTTCCCAATAGGGTCCAATGATAAACTATGAACCATGATGGTAACCAAGTGTTTGATCGGATTGGAACTAAATGAGCAACATTCCATACACCATTCCTGTAAAGATTGTTTGAATTTGCTTAAGTGGTAGCAGACAACGGCAGTAGAATACCGAAGGAACAAGGGAAGCGATGACTACAAAAATCGAAGTCCAAAGACATGGCAAAAACGGTAACAGATAAAAACAAAGACAAAACAAGGACGTGAGACAGCTACAATGCACGGAAATAAAAAATAACATTAAGAACTAAGGCACTCATAGTGTGAACTCCCATGAAAACCGGGAGTGACATCAGGTGCTCCGGAAGGGTAAGCATGTCCTGCTCCGCTAGCGGCACCCGTCACATTATCAGTGAGTCAATCCAGGGTTGAGTCAAATCCGATTATGTAAAATCCGTGAAGAGGAGAAGATGACCATTCATTCTCCCTTCTTGTAAAGTTTTGTTGAGATAGCTTCAACGGTTTAAGAAGAGAAGATAAAAATATAATTTTCCTAACTTGGTCCAATTTTATAAAATTTTGTTGGAACTGACCGAAATAAACAATCTTTGTAAAGGACCTTCAATACATTATTCCAATAAAAATTTTGCTTCAATAGTTCAAATGGATTACTTACCCATATAGTCTTGTGTTAAACTATGTTCAGCGCTTGTGGCAATGTTTTTCATTGAATTGGAAGGAAATGGGCAATCTTTGAAAAGGACTTTCCATACATCATTCCTGCAAAGTTTGATCAAATTTCCTTCAGTGGGTGGTTTCAGAGGAGATGAAATTGTCATTTCCCCATATGGTCCAATGTTAAACTATGTTCCGTGCTTGCAGCCATGTTTTTGTTGTATTTTTTAGGATTAAAATGAAATGAACAAGTTTTGTAATTACCTTTCAAACATCATTCTAGTTAATCTCGATTGAATTTTCTTCATTGGTTTCCAAGGAGAATATGAAAATGCGGTTTTTCCCTTCGGGTCCGGTGAACTGTTGGCTATTTTTTTACTGGATCGCAACGAAATAACCATTCTTTAGAAAGGACCTTCCATACATCATTCAAGTACATTTGTATTGGATTTCTTCATTTGTTTTAGAGAAGAAGATAAAATATGATTTTCCACTGGGGTAAAATGTTAAAAATGTGTTCAGTGCTGGTGGTCAAGTTTTTTTTAAGAATCTGGACGAAATGAGATATCGTTGCAAAGGACCTTCAATGCATCGTTCCTGTAAAGTTTTATTGAAATTGCTTTAATGGTTTCAGAGGGATGTTGAAAATGTGATTTCCAATAGGGTGCAATGTTAAACTATGTTCCGTGCCGGCTGCCATGTTTTGCCAATATTTGTAAAAGACCTTCAACATCATTCCTGTAAGGTTTGGTTGAATTTGCTTCAGTGGTTTCAAAGAAAAAGATGGAAATGTGATTTTGCGTGTTAAGCTATGTGCTATGCTGGGGACGTGTTTTTATCGGATCGGAACGAAATGAACAGTCTTTGTAAAATATGTTCATGAACAATTAAGAGATACATACATACATTCATACATTATACTGAAAAGTAAAGCTGAATTTGCCCTCGTGGTTTCAGAGAAGATAAAAATAGGAAAAGCTCACAAACGACGAACGACGGACACAGAGCACTGGTAATGGCTCACATTGACCCTTTTGAAAATCTTTCATTTCTGATTAAAATCACGAAAAATTTGTTTCTATCATATCATCAATATGTACAATTTGTTAAAAGCATGTATTGGGTAAAAGTAATACTTAAAAGCCGTTCGTCAACACATATCTCTATCCTGCATAGCTCTGTCTTCAAAGTAACTTCGGTATTTTGTTATTTTATACCACTGGGCCGATGTCACTGCTGGTGGACCGTTAGTCCCTTAGGGTATTCACCAACCCAGTAGCTAGTACGTTAGCGCTGGTCCGAAAACCTATTTTATGTTAAAATTTGCATTATCTAAATTAAAAAAAATTGGTGAAGCCTAAGTAATATCTCCCACGCATAGCTGTGTCCTTAGATAATTTTGGCTTTCCTTCTAGATCCTATTATCAGCTTTTACAAATATTTCGGTAATAACTAAAATTGTATTTTTTCATACAGAGCCATAAATCTGTTAGATATGGCACTAATTAGCATTCCGAAAAATAAATTCACGACTAGGTATTGTTGTCAACAATACTTTAAGTTTGATTGCAGTCCAAAAATGTATAAAAACTATGAGAAACAGCACCTACAAACCAAATTTAACTCTATTGAAGTCAGACAGGGCAGGTGAGAAATTTACCTTCAATACACATGTACATCATTCCAAAAAAACCTGCTAAAACAATAGTTTTAGATCAGATGATGAAAATAATAAGGGTCAAAAGTTAAGTAATGTTCAAATTAAGTTATGTTAAATTACGTTTCGTGCAAAGAAAGTCCCATTTTAGTGGTTTCAGAAGAGATGATGAAAATTTGATTTTCCAATATGGTCCAATCTGATTTTGGTTCCTTGCTAATAATGAGTAATCTTTATATACGACTTTCCATACATAACCCAATATAGTTTAGTAGATTTGTGTAGTTTCAGAGCAGATGATTCAAATAGTTATTTTCTCCTTGTGATTCAAAAACTATATGAAATGGGCATTTGTTGTTAAGGACATGATACATCATTCTTGTCAATTTTGGTTAAATATGATTCTGTGGCTTCAGAGATGATGAAAATGTAAAACTAAACACCGGACGACACATGACAGACGCCAAAGGATAACAATATCTCACACTGACTCTTTGTTGAGCATTTTGCTATCACAATATGTACATGAAGAGACTTATAAACTAGAGGCTCAGAGACTGAGCCTGTATCGCTCACCTGACAAAATGCTCCTATGCAATGCATGACTAAAAAAGATGGGGTCTAATGTTTAGCTGTGTTCTCCATTGGCACCAGTGTTTTTTTCTCATCCTATTGAAATAAGTAATCTTTGCAAAGCATTTTCAATACATCATTCCAATACAGTTTAGTTAAATTTGCTTGAATAGTTTCAGAGAAGATAATGAAAAGTATGGTTTTTCGCATACGGGCTACAATGTTAAACGTATAATGTTCTGCAATGAAGGCCATGTACATCATTCCTGTAAAGTTTGGTTGAATTTTCTTCACTTGTTTCAAAGGAGTAGATGAAACTGTGATTTTCCAAATAGGGTACAATGTTAAACTATGTTCCCTGCTGGCGGCCATGTTTTCTAAATGAGCAAGATTTTTTAAGGACCTTCCATACATTATTCCTGTAAACGTTGGTTTTTGGTAAAACTTGCTTCGGCAGTTTTCAGAAGAGAAGATAAAATGTGACTTTTCCCATTGGGTCCAATGATAAACCTAAGTTCTGCGCTGAAACAAATTGGCAATCTTTGTAAATGACCTTTAGTACATCATCCCTAAAAGGTTTGGTTGAATTTGCTGCAGTCCTTTCAGGGGAAACATGAAAATGTGATGTCTCGCGCTGGCGGCCATGTTTTTTATTGGATCTGAACCAATTGAGCAATCTTTGTTAAGTATTTGTTGGGGTCCAATGGTAAACTATGTTCTGTGCTGGCAGCCATGCTTTTTTTATCAGAGCAATCTTTGTTAAGGACCTTTAGTACATCATTCCTGTAAGCTTAGTTCAATTTGCTTCAGCCGTTTCAGAGCAGAAGATGAAAATGTGAATTTTACCATACGGTCAAATATTAAATCTAAGTTCCACGCTGGTGGCCATGTATTTATCGGATCAAAATAAATGAACAATCTTTGTAAAGGACCTTCCATAAATCATTCCTGCAAAGTTTGATTTAATTTGCTTCAGTGGTTTCAGAGGAGAAGATTAAAATGTGATTTTCCCGTTGGGTCCAATGTTCAACCATGTTCCGTGCTGGCGGCCATGTTTTTTGTCGGATCGGAACAAAATGAGCAATGAATGACAAGGATCATTTGTACATCATTCCTATAAAAATGGGTTGAATGTGTTTCATGAAAATGTGATTTTCC
>MJUU01066710.1:0-10792 GCA_002080025.1 Modiolus philippinarum
GTTGCCAAAGGGATTGCCTATTTATTGATACATTTTTTGTCATATGGTTACTGAGTTCGTTTTCGTGGTATTTATCACTAAACATCGGATCATCATTCCAACCACGCCTAAAATCGCAAGATTTATCGACGACGTTGTTACGGCACATATTGTCGCCCCTGCACATATTGTCGCCGGCGACAATATGTGCAACTGTATATCGGCACATATTGTCGCCCTGCACATATTGTCGCCTACACATATATAAGTGAAGTACATTTTCGGCACATATTGTCGCCTGTTTTAAAACAACTTGTTTACACCATTTTTGAGTTGCAAGAGTACTTAACCGATTCTGAGTGTTTGGAAATAAAATAGCTTGTGTTTCCACAGATATTGAGATAAGGAGAAATAACTAAAATGTTAGGGGACGACTATTTAATTGTCGGGGAGGGCATTGTCAATTTTGGTTGAAAAAAAATATTTATTACCATGTCAAGCTCTAACAAATACTTATTTTTACAAGATGTCACTTCGAATTATTTATTTGTATTTTCCTCAAACAATTTCTATTCAAAACAAAATGAAATTATTTATTTTCGTGACAAGTATCATTAGAATATTTATTTTGATCGACACCAAAAATATGATTAAATTATCTATTTACAGAATATCCCAATCCTTCTCCTAAAAATCAAATGTCCGTCCCTTTAGTAGTGCCTGCTACGAAAAAATACAAAAAAAATATGGAGTGGTACCAAATGAAGCTGCTTAGGGTGAAAAACTTCTATTTTACACATATCCATAGACCCACACGGCGTATGCTAAAGACTCCCCCTCAAGCTGCTCAGATGAACTTGAATGCTTTAAAGCTTATTCAAAGCTATCCTTCTCGCCATATCTGTAAGTTTCATGCATACAGATTATCACAGGAACTATTGGGACTGTGAGGAAATGTTGGGCCCTCAGAAAAAATTTAATCTACATGTACTTCCTATCTCGAATCAATTTTTACTTTTTTGTTGTTTTGTTTTGCTTTTACCCGAACCCGTTTGTTCTCTTACTACCAACCTGATACAAATTCCATATGTACAGTTTATAGTATAATTGTTCCCAATAGTTATTGTTCGTGACACAAAATCGTTCGAAAGATTAAGATAGAATCTACTTCACACCAAATCCAGGTGTTCCCGATAATTATCTCTGGTGCTTTTCTTTCCATATCGATCTCTTCCTATGATATTGTCTTTCTAAGAAGTCTATTTTCTTCATAGGCTCACCTCACAGGGAGAGCTAAAGAAATCAGAGTGCGTACGTCGTAACTTTTTTGTTCAGTAATCTTCTAGGGAATTCATTGCTGCATGGATTCAGTTTGCGTCCGTCGTCCATCCGTCGTAACTTTTTCATTTCGATCTACTTCTAGAAAATCGCGACAATAATTTATATTAAACTTGCACCTTTCCCTAATAAAAATGGCCGCAATGTGATATACTTGTTAAGATTTTCTTCTAGAGGTCGGCTGAATGAACCAAACATGGCAATGGTTCTTATAATGAGGTGCTTTTAATTTGGCGGCGAAAGTTACTCAAAATTGCGGGCAGCTGGAAACTTAGATTAGCATTAGTCTGTATTAAAATGCACACAAAAGTCATTTAGAGAACCACAAAATGGATTTATTAAAACTTTCTGCTAATGTTTCTTATAGAGTGATGACTGATTGCTGTTATTTTTTTGTCCTGAAACTTAGTTTATAAATACATGGGCGGATCCAGGCAATTTGAGAAAGGGGGGGGGGGCTTTAAATTAGAAGTGAAATGAAATTTCGAGGATTGGAGCGAGGCGCGAAAAGTTTTAGGGATTTCTTGGTAACGCATCAAGATATTCATTGAAAAATACATGATTGTCCACAGAACGGGGTTCCAACCCCCGGACTCCCTCCCCCTGTGGATCCGCCAATGAAATAAATGACTATCAGTGGATAATGGACGATCAATAGTGGGTGCCAGGTGTTGGAACTATTTTTGGGGGGAAATATTTAACTTCCTACAGAATTTAGGCAAAAATTGACCCCAACACCTGCAGAAGTCAACTCGAAATCCTCCCATTTTTACTGACTGGATCTACCGATGGCGAGGCACTTAATTAATGTTAATCATATTTGAAATTCATATGCATATAAAAATCTAAAGAAATTTAATTAAAGACAAAGTTTGGCCAGGGGTAAAGATTGTAAGGGTACATTTTATTTACTTCAAATGATTTACTACAAATAAAGGAATCTTAGATAGCATTAATTTATTTTTGGGGGATGAGGCTTGGTTGGAATTAAAAAAAAGTAAGGATCCATTATAATGATAAAAAAGGTCAGGGGAAAATGTGGACTAAAAAATTGATGGGATCCCAATAAAACAGGGGAAAAAAGATGCTCGAGCAAGACTGTGCGTGTCATCAATTAACTAACGCAGTTGAACGCCTTTAATCCAAGGTGAGCTCTTCCTATCACAGATCTCCTCTGAAACCTTTTGGTATATTGGAAGCAAACATTTTAACAATGGTGGTTCCCTTTCAAATTCATGTCTGACAGGTCCGCAATTCATCCAAGATAGTCGCCAGGGGTTTAAATAGTGTACAATTGGAACGTTTGGTAAACATATTCATAGATCTTCTTCTTTGAAAGTACTTGCTAATTTAGAACCAAATTTTAAGCCTTTTCAAAAAATAATTTGGTCCGCCCTTCGGTTTCGGCATTTAAATACAAATAAACAGTTCCAGTTATGAACCCAACACTACAGGTGATGTTCATCCTGAACACAGTTCATAAAACTGTTCAGATTTAGATTACAATGTCATTGTTTACTGTGGTTTACTGTGACATTGCACTAATTTTTTTATAATTAAAATGTTTTCAGGGTTTACCTTGTGTATTGTTAGACAACCGTACGAGTGATAACCGGAAGCGAAGAGTGTTTGTACCTCCATTTGATGGGAGAGTTCAAATCCAGGAAAAGATAACAACACTTTTTGAAAAGAGCTATAGTCCCAATGGTTTTTACGTGGTTCCCTCGAAAAGGGTATCCGAGAAATCGGTACCTCATCCAAAATGGTCGCAATCAGGGAACATAGCTTAACTTCAGACCCTCTGTAACTATTGGCCAATTTAGAATCAAACTAAGTCACAATGGTCCTTAAATATATCAGGCAGGTCCATTCCTCATCCAAGATGGTCGCCAGGGAAAGCACCCCAGGTAAACACATTAAAAGATTCAAGAAACCACTGGGTTATATTAGAACCAAAATATGAATGGTCTTTACTTTGCACCTCAGGCAGGTCTGTATCTCATTGAAGATGGTCGCCAGATGGAAGCCACTTTAACATTGACCCTATGGAAAACACTTACAAAGATCTTCTCTTAAACCTCAAGGCTAGCTGAATTGGAATAAAATTTAATCACAATGGTCCTTCGCTTGTCCCTTCTAAAAGATGTATTACCAAGGTCCGTAATTAATCGATGGCGACTAGTGGAAAACACTAAAAAAGATCTTCTCAGAAACTAATACTCCGAATAGAACAAAGCTTAGTCGTAATGTCTTCCGAAAAGGGTATTTCATAGGTCAGTACCTTATTTACGATGACCGCCTGAGAGAAGCTTAGTTTAATATTGGACCGTTGGAAAACTAATTCAAAGATCTCTGAAGCTACTATTTCAAGTAGAACTAAACTTGGTCACAATGATCCTTGCATGGCCACTTCTGAAAAGATTTTTTCAAGAAGTCCACACCTCATAAAAGATGCTTCCAGTTGGGAACATAATTTTAAAATGGACCAAATTGGAATTCATTTAGAGATTTTGGTCTCTAAAACCACTTGACTAATTGGAACCAAACTGATCACAATAGTCCTTGGATGGTCCCATTTAAAAAGTGAAAATGTGGGAGGACTGAAATTTAACCCCTTTTGGACTCCTGTTTTTCATCAATACCGAAAACTTATTGCGCATATCAGACTGTATGTAACAATTTTACAGCAAAATAAAATTCCTCAATCCAGACATGGAGAGTTCATGTCACAAAATAATGTCTGATTGATGGACGGAGACAACGACAGTATCCCCGAACTTTGATTCTCTAATGCAGGGGTGAAAAAACACTAACAATATAGTCAAGAAGTTAAAAAAAACATCTGAAATGCCCAGCAGTGTGAAATACCACATAAACCGGGGACCATCAAGGGCTCCAGACAAGTTCTAAGTATGATCTGACTGCTCATGCGTAGCACCCTTCGCAAAGCACAGTGGAAAGTCCTGTTAGGTAAATAAGAGACTAATAATCATGGATCTACTTGAAAAATTTCTATTTTCATTTGTAATACAGTTACATTTATAATATTTCGGTCTGTAAAACGTAAAACTCCTGTAGGTTGTTGAACATAACCATGGCATATGCTTTTTTTTGAGTCCACGTCCTATACTGATGATGGTATATTAGTAGTTCCGTTTGTTTTTATATAGTTCATATTGGTATATAAGGTGAAGATAATCCTAAATTTAAAAATCAAAAACAATTATGATTTCTTTTTATTTCAGTTTCTGGTAAAAACATTTCGATCCTACAATTAACAGTCCTCTTAAGGATAATCTTGACCTTATATAATACAAATAGAGTATGTTACCCATAACTTGGCAGTCATCACTACAGAAGTTCTACGGTCGAGATAACGATCTCATGGGCCGCTAAAGGATAAATCTTTTCCAGATGACAACAGATCTTTCCATTTAGAGCTAAAGTTTATTCTTTTTCGTCAACCGCTTTTGACTTTTCTACCAAAATTGGCATGTTATACACGGTGGGTGTCTTATTAGAAGAAGGAGATGCTTACTCTCCCGGAGAACCTGATATCACCCATTGTTTGTATTGGGTCCGTGTTGATCATTTTTATGTGTGTCTTCATTTTTCTTTTCTGTCCCGTACCCATGTGGTGTCCTTGTTTCTTGGTGTTTCCGATGTTGCGGTTGCCCCTGATTGTTCTTATTTAGACTGACGGTTCGGTACTTCCATACTACACTTAAATGCTATTTTAAATAGTTCTTGTGGGAGTCAGCTATCAAACGAATATTAATAAAAATGCCTTTCGGTGGTGCACAGTAAGTTCCTATAAGTATCCATATTATCTATCGGAATACTTGTCCTGCAGATTCAGCAAATGTGGAATCGAAATGGATAGGTTTACATGATATAAGAGAACTGAATTCATGCTTGCACTGAAGAGACATCAGTTGTCGAAATGCGCATATGCAGAATCCAAATTAACAGCGACTTCTGTATTATGTTATTTATAAAAAAAGTAAGTCATCAGAATGCACCTATTCTGGCATTTAACATCAGAAATATGGATTTTAACAGTAACAGATTGTAACAATCGGGATTTTGTCAGCACAAAGTGTTTATTTTACATCTGAACCTGAAGATCATGTAATGCACAATTTAAATGAACTGTTAAAAAGTACTACATGTAAATTTGCTGACATTAGATAAATTGCATTATATTCTGCTAAATACTTAGTGTTGATGGTCTCGCGTTGACTTCAAGATGAAGAACAACAATAAAAACGTTGTTCCATTGCTTGGTTTTACCATGTTTTTGATGGGAATTGGTCTCATTTGCATTTACTCTATATCATTTCACTGTTTATTACATATTTGTTACTGAAACTGTATAAAAGGGAAAAAATGCAAAATATCAATAAAAATTGTCCATTACTCCAATAAGGGTAGATAATTTACACGGCGTAGGCTAAGAAGATCTTGTCATAATGACCTCTTTAACTTCTTCTAACAACGTAATGCAAATCTGCATCGAAAACGAACTTGGACCCAATGCTGCGTGTATAGATTGAGACATTATGAGGTATAGATTTCATATTTGATTAAAAACAGTTTCATCGTTTGCTATAACAATAATTAAGCCATCTTACTAGTACTTTAAACCTGATGACCAAATCGGTCAGTTTTAGCTATGTTTTTACTCTGTCTGTTGCTTGTTGATATAATGTTCAAATTCAATTGAGGAAATTGAGTTGAAATTTTCCAGCATGATTTGTATGCCAAGAGCATTTTAATTTGAGATTTCGTGATATTTTTTCTGGTGGTAAGTTAAGCGAACGGAAGGTCCTTTGCACAAGACCTGCACAACTGCTCAGCCTTCTGAGCTACAAATTATAAAATTTAATATGTATTACTGTATCAGGATTCCGATACATAAGTCTCCAAAACGAACTCACAAATCAGACTTCATAACTAAAAATCAATTCTAACATACCATCTCCCTTCATGTTCATTGAATTCCGAGCACTTTGGGTTTTCCCGCCTTTTTTCGGTCGTCAATACAAATGTCACCACTTTGATTGATTGATTGATTGATAAGTTCGAATTTAACGTCCAGGGAGCAATATTTCAGCTATATCAGGACGAAAACAAATTTAATAAATTTAAATATATATATATAAGTTAAAGAAGAAAGAAATAAAGTTGGAAAGACAACAAGGGCAATGAGTTTTAATTGCCACTAGTACTGGATAATGGAAGAAATGGGTAGAGGCACGAAATTAAGCCTTATATACTACCCCCAGTGAGACTGCTCTCCCAAGAAAAATACAGAAGGGTCTTTATACTGCATGAACATTGGCTGTTGTCCACACAATGGTTCGCGGTAAGGCTACCATTTGGGAACCCGCCCGCCAGCTCTGTAACCAGAGCCTGTGAAAACCGTTTCAGGTACCGGGGCGATCTTGATCTGTTTGAGACTAGAAACCATAAAAACCAATTCCCAATATACTTTACAAACTTTCTATAACGTTTTGTTCAATTCTAAACATTTTTCATCTTCTGTCTGCTTTGCTGTTCCCATACCAACAATCACCATTTTGAAAAATTCCTTGCATGCTATATAACTTTTCTGTAAGTTTTTATACAATAATGAGCACTTTAAATTTTCAAATTTTTTGTCATTTCAATAGGAACGATCGCCATTTGAAATTCTTAGACAAAAATATTCCCTGTATGCTTTGCGGCCTTTCTGTAAGTTTTCATGCAGTTCCGAGCACTTTGAATTTTCCCGCATGTTTTATTGTTTCCATTGCAAATGCCGCCATTTTGAATGTTTTGACAACTAGAGAATGTGTCTATAAGACACGGATGCCCCGCCAATAAATTTATCGCAACAGATTAACTCAAGTCAACCATTCATAAAATTAGTTCCCTGTCACTGTATTGTGATGAAATCAAAAATTTGACCAAAGTCATTCAACCATAAAATGTAGGTCATGGTCATTCAGTTGTTGGTGAAATGCGCAGATCTCTTTTAGCTGAATGTTACAGTGAAATATTATGATGCTACAATACATAGTAGTTGAGAAATAGACTTAAACACAAAACTTAACCAAAGTCACTGAAGCGCAAAATGTAGGTCAAAACCACCTAATTGTCAATAATTTGGGTAGTACTCATCAAGGCAATTATTTGATGAAATATCATTGTCCTATAATGTGTAGTTGTTGAGAAATGTACTTTTAACACAAAACTTAACCAAAGTCACTGAAGCGTAAAATGTAGGTCAAAGCCACCTAATTATCAATGATTTGGGTAGTACTCATCAAGGCAATTAAATTGATGAAACATCATTGTCCTATAACAGGTAGTTGTTGAGAAATGGACTTTAACACAAAACTTAACCATAGTCACTCAACCATGACGTATAGGTCAAAGTATCAAACTGCCTAGTGAACTATGTAGTACTATCACAGATCTACCTACTGGTCTACTATCATTGTTCTTTACCTTATAGTTTCTGATAAATGGACTTAAAAGCAAAACTTAACTCGACGTACGGACAGACGGAAGGACGGACAAGGGTAACACTATATGCCCCTTCCACATTCGTGGGCGGGGCATACAAAACTAATTCCTTGTATGATATGCAACATTTCTTTAAGTTTTCATGCAGTTGAGCACTTTTAATTTGCCACCTCTTTTGTCGTTTCCATAGTAACGGTGCAATTTTGAAAATCCATAGACATTCTTGCGCAGCTCTTAACATTGATATCTATGTTCCTGCTGAGTTTCATTAAAATCTGATGGGTAATCACCGAGATATGCCACCAGGCAAATCGTCAAATAATTTTGTAAATTTTCTGTCTTTTTGCTGTTACCGTAGCAACGGTGCCATTTTGAAAACCAAAGACCTTCTTGCACAGCTAGACGATCTTCGTTCCTGCTAAGTTTCATTCATATCTGATTCGTGGTCTCCGAGATCTGCAAAGGACAAATCATCAAACAATTCTGTCAATTGCCCGCCTCTGTGCTGTTTCCATGACAACGGCCGGTGTCATTTTGAAAATCCATAGACCTTCCATTGGTATATATGTTCCTACTTAAGTTTCATTCAAATCTGATGTGTGGTCTTCGAGATTTACCCCGGCAATTGCCCCACTTGTATAGTTATTTTGTAGATGTTTTCCCATTGGAGGATATAAATGCTGATTGAATTCTTACAACCCCAAACCTAATCGAGCTATTACAACTACCATAACTGTCCACAAAAACCATTAAACAGGAACCAAATTTAAACTTAGTCCATAATTTATAAACATACAATCATAAACTATATATCAAATCAACATATTCACACATTGTAAAGAAAAGATTGAGAAACTGATGTTTTTCAAAATTTAACAAAGTCCAAGGGTCATAACTCTGTACAAAATCGACCAACCAAAACCAAATTCGAACTTGATCTGTATCTCACCTACATATAGTCATATACCAAATATGAAATCAAAATGTCAAGCAGTTACAGAAAAAAAAACAGGAAACCTATATTTTTCAAAATTTCACGAAGTCCAAGGGCCATAACTCTATACAAAATCAACCGACCGGAACAAACTTCAAACTTGATCTGTATCTCACCTAGATATACTCATATACCAAATATCAAATCAATATATCCAGTGGTTACAGAAAAAAACTTCGGAAACCTATATTTTTCAAAATTTCACTAAGTCCAAGGGCCATAACTCTGTACAAATTCAACCGACCTGAACCAAATTCAAACTTGATCTGTATCTCACCTACATATAGTCATATACCAAATATGGAATCAAAATGTCAAGCGGTTACAGAAAAAAACTCCGGAAACCTATATTTTTCAAAATTTCACTATTAAGTCCAAGGGCCATAACTCTATACAAAATCAACCGACCCCAACCAAATTCAAACTTGATCTGTATCTCACCTACATATAGTCATATACCAAATATGAAATCAATATGTCAAGCGGTTGCAGAAAAAAACTCCGGAAATCTAAATTTTAAAAAATTTCACTAAGTCCAAGGGCCATAACTCTATACAAAATCAACCGACCCAAACCAAATTCAAACTTGATCTGTATCTCACCTACATATAGTCATATACCAAATATGAAATCAATATGTCAAGCAGTTACAGAAAAAACTCCGGAAACCTAAATTTTTAAAAATTTCACTAAGTCCAAGGGCCATAACCCTATACAAAACGGAACCAAATTCGAACTTGATCTGTATCTCACCTAGATATACTCATATATCAAATATCAAATCAATATGTCCAGCGGTTACAGAAAAAACTCCGGAAACCTATATTTTTCAAAATTTCACTAAGTCCAAGGGCCATAACTCTGTACAAAATCAACCGACCGGAACCAAATTCAAACTTGATCTGTATTTCACCTAGATATAGTCATATACCAAATATGAAATCAATATGTCAATCGGTTACAGAAAAAATCTCCGGAAACCAAAAAGTTAACGGACGGACGGACAGACGGACGGACGGAGGGTATACCATAATACGTCCGTCTTTCGACGGGCGTATAAAAAAACGTATGGACGTGAACTGAACAATTTCAAATTCAAAAGGAACAAATACTTACATATTTCATAATGTATAGTTTCAAGTGGCTACAATATGTGCCGGTATATTCGGCACATATTGTCGCCTTCAGTAACGTTCTCATGGTATTGACAATACCGGCACATATTGTCGCCGGCGACAATATGTGCCTTGAATGTCCAGCACATATTGTCGCCGGCGACAATATGTGCCGATAAGGTCTGCACATATTGTCGCCGGCGACAATATGTGCAGGGGCGACAATATGTGCCGTAACAGACGTCGTGATTTTGACGGCGCGTTTTATCGAGAAAAATCCATTTTTTGGGAAGCATAACCTTAAGTCAGCTTTTTATACACGCAAAACCAATTCGGCGACCCCATAAAACATTTGCATCATTTAAACGGAAATTTCATTGTTTTTTAAAATTTCATTTTTGTAGGAAAATTGTAGGATACTTTATAAATACAGCGCGATTTAAAGAAGATTGTTGTTCTTTTTTTCTCTACTTTTTCTCTACGTTTTACATAGTTTTTATATGAATTCAACATAGCTTGTTTTCATCAGTCATATTTCAGACATTAAAAAAGCTAACACCGATTTTCCTGCACTTTAATATCCAGTTCTATTTCATGCACTTGCATGCAAAATTTTATCAAAACCTTGAAACATTGCTATTTACGTACCTATTACCTTAACTAAGCAAACTTTAGAAGAAAAAAAGCTTTTGTTAGCAAATTTATAGGGTTGTGAATTTTCACATCCGATTTAAGAGTTTTGTTCGAGTGTTTTCAACGTCTAGCTTTCATAAACTATAATAATGTATTAATTCATGCAGTAATGATTTTGATACAACTGAAATTATCATTAGAAAATGAACTCACCTTTTTG
>MJUU01066711.1:5985-19806 GCA_002080025.1 Modiolus philippinarum
ATCTAAGCTTTCAGTAGTATGTCAACGGATTTGACGTAGGTCTTGTCGTTTCCGAGCTACAAGGGGTCAAAAGGGCCAATAATGCAATTTTTCTAAATATGTCAAATCTTTAATTTTCATCAGATTTCGATGGGATTTTTTTCTTTGGATTCCTCTTGAGCTAAGCTTTCAGTAGTATGTCAACGGATTTTGTGTAGGTCTTACTGTTTCAGAGCTACAAGGGGTCAAAGCGGCCAAAATAGCAATTTTTCTAAATATGTCATATCTTTATTTTTCATCAGATTCCGATGGATTTTTTTTCTTTTAATTTCTATGGATGTAAAGTTTTAGTTGATAGTACATATTTTGCATAGCTCTTACGGTTTTTTATCAGTAAGTAATCAAAAGGGTTGATTTTTCTCTATTTTGTTTCTAGCTAATAACTGTCTAGCTTCTTTTTGTGTCCATCTAATTATTGTGTCAAGCTCTTTACTGTGTCCACATTCACTTTAAACTACTTTTGTTGAAATTTCAGTGGTCGACATGCTGCGGTCATATTATGCTGCGCTCGGCGTAGCCCTTTATTCTCCTCTTTTGTTGTTGTTGTTTTGTTGGTGAGTTTTTTCTGTAATGTTTTTAGAAGATTTCAGCTTATTATTTCACCTTGATTGGTCGGGTCTTAGATACTTAACTATCAAAATTTTTTATGCCGTCAGCCATGGTATAAACATGACTTGCGAGTAGGAATGATGAATGATAACACTGACTTTACTTATCAATCTGCCAATTGGGACTTCGGCGTCTTGTTGGAATGGAAACTTCAAGCTCGTCCTTAGATGGAGACAAGGCAGTCCAGAGTTGGTAGATGATGTAAGACCAGAGCATTATGGTTCACGCTGAAAGAAGTCCTCAAAAGCCAGTTGGAAAGGAATCAATTGCCGATACAAAGTTTTTATCGAGAAGTTTAAAATGTAGAATGGCCTGCACACTGTCGATGTACATAGCGACGAAGGTGAAGACGATAACACTGATAACAACAACCACACAACATCTGATACTGCTTCTGTTCTGGAAGTACCAAAGTCATCACAACCAGTTGAGACCGGAGAGACCACACAGGGACCAGGTGAAATAACGATAATTGAAACACCCGTCATGATAGGCTAACACTGAGATGAGAACAGAGTTAAAGCTTAAGCCGAAAGAACAGCAAAGAAAGAATATGATGTTACCTCAGGCTTCACTGATGAAAGAACACCAACACTAGTAAAGACCAGCAAGTAAAAGGCATACTGTTTTTCAATGGTTACCCTTGATCTACCCAGGGGGTCCAACCTAATTGGTTGGAGAAGTCCTAATTTGGTTGGAGCAAAATAGTTTGTGTATAAATTTAAGTTACCAAGAACGTTTTAATTGCAACAAACGTTACCTTTCGGCAATGACTAAATAAATGCGCCCTTTTCAGTCAATATTTGTTCAAAATATGCAAGATTTCGAAAGCTATTGAAAAAAAACATCAACGACCTACATATTGAACTTCTGCGATATTTTCGAAACGGTTTTTCTTCAATAACTTTTGAAATCTTTAATATTTTGAGCAAGTATTGAATGAAGAAGACTCAATTGTATAATAATTGCCAAAAGGGAACATTTTTATCAACTAAAATACTCTTAATAACCCAAATTGATACAGAATCAAATTTGCTCCAACCAAATTAGGACTTCTCCAACCAATTAGGTTGGACCCCCTGCTACCGCAACATATATATCTTTTTGAGCTGCCGGTATTTGAGAGTTACCATCTAGTACAAATGGACACACTAAAATACTACAGAGAAAAAAAAGGAAAAGGAAGACGATGAATTTTACAAAAACATCAAGAGGAGTCATGGCCACTGGTACGAAATCAGATACAGTGATAAGTTTCTGTATCATCCGGATAGAGTCACGGCAGTGGGAAAGAAGCAGAAAAACTTAATTTTATATTAAAGATAAAGGCAAAATAAGCTCAGGTTAGCGCAATATAAACTGTTAGCCCTCTTGAAGTTTTTTGTTAATTTTTTATTTTATGTTTTTTTGTTGTAACTTGACGCTCTCATAACCCGAAACACCTTCGAAAAAAAGAAAGAAAAAAAAAATCACCTTTTTACATTAAATGTAACGTCTGCAGAAGTGTAATATTTTCAATTATTAATTTTCAAAGCTATGTTATTCGAATTATTACTTTTTTCATATAATGTTTTTATCATTTACTTTCTAAAGAAGTCAGAATAATTAATTTTCTTCCAAATATCTACATTATATTAAATTATTTAGTATGTTTTCTTTTAATGACTGGATGAACTTCGGTGTTTAATTGCCGAAAAAAGACGTTGGTTGTGTGCTGTACTTTTTGGTTGTTCGCAGCATATTCTAATATCTTCACCAGATTAATTGTTTATCATGTTTTCCTTTCCTGTTTACATTAAATAAACATCGTGTTTTTAGTGTTATAAAAGTGTCAATATGACGCGCATTGTGTGCCGTACTTTTTGATGTCTTAAAAACAGCAATGCTATATGCATAGTATTTTTCTAGGTTTTAACTTTTTATTTGTGAAATTTTGAATTTGAGTAAATGATTCATGACTATCTGGATAGTTTTATATTTGTTTTGTGTTCATTTCTTCAATTCATATGAGTCAATGCATGATTTAAGCGGCAGAATTAATTTTAGCCACATATCTATGAAAATCAGGCATTTAAGCTGGAAAAGTGTTCAACATACAACATGTTTTGCAGGAATTAAGACTACAACACAATTCATTGTTGATTTATTTTATAAAAGTAGATATCTACAATGGAAAATTCAAGACATGCATCTCAAATTCGTCGTCTGCTAGATTACGTTTAAGTCTCTTTGTTACGATCTTCAATGCTACGACAGCCTGAACGTAAAGTATGCTACGACAGCCTGAACGTAAAGTTAAAACACTGATGAAAATTCGCGAATTTCATTAATAATTTAAAACAAATTTGGCTGATCGATTTTTATCGATTTTTGTTATTTCGTTTATCTATTACCATAGATTAAAATTTTACAACAAAATCTTTTATCGCAATTAGTTTGACATTAAAATTTATTTTGACTAGACAACAGTGGTATGCCTAAGTTTGAAATTGGTGAATTATTCAAGGTGTCTGCAGAGTATAGAATTTTGTGAAAATTTCTTTGTAGAAACATAATTGTATTATTGTTAAAAATATATAATAAAATTTCGGGGTCACCGTGCATTTAAACGCAAAAAAAAAAATGAAATTAAAAATTGAAGGATTTTACAAAGAAATGATGGGAAAAGTGTTTATATGAAAGGATAGCTTTAATAATCTATAATAGAGTTTGTTCATACTTTTTATCCGTTTTCAGATCATTATATAGTTTACATATAAAAAAATAAAAATTAGGGGTCACCCTTAACGTTGAAATAATAAGAGAGATAAATTGCAAAATGTTAATTTCTTTATAGTGATATCAATATGATAATAATAATAATAATATTTATTCAGGCAAGTGCATACAGTCATATCATGTACATATAAAACAATGCTAAGCAATGAATAATTTCAAAAGTATATATATTGTAATATTGAACACATAGGATAACCAATAAGGTCAAAAAAGACTTATTTCCAATGGGGTCCTTGTTAATAATTACAAAAAATACCTAAAAGTCTAACCATATGTCCTATAAGCAAATACAAATAAACCTAAATGAACAAGTATTAAACAAAAATGGCGGAATAATACCACTGAGACACCTTAAACTTCAACACATACGAACACTTTCAGCTCTTATAGAGCTTTGATTACATTAAAACTAGACCTCTAGCCTAAGGTTAGTAAATTTTAGGAAGGACAGTAAATTTTGTTAATTTGTCAGGGTCTAGGCTAGCAAAATTTGGAGGGTTTTATCAAATTATATTTGTTTTTAGGCTAGTAAAACTTTAAAAGACAAGTGAGTTTAGATCATGTCCAAACTTTGACACTAACTTGGTGGGAAAAAACATGTCCAAACTTTGACACTAACTTGGTGGGAAAAAAGACAACAAGATGATCTTAGGCTTTTTATACCCTGCCACACGTAGTGGCGAGGTATTATGTGATACCCTCAGTCATGTGTCTGTCCGTCCGTCCGTCTGTCCATCCCCCGAAGGTTTCCTACTGATAACTTGTGAATGGAATAACATAGTCTTCAAACTTGGTATGTAACTTTTTTACCACAAAACTCAGGCCAAGTTCGATTTCGGGTTCAGAGGTCCAAGGGGCTCTGGAGTTGTGCCCCTTGAAACTTTGAAATTTTGCAAATTTTAGGGTTTCCGACTGATAACTTTTGAATGAAAGGATATATTTTCTTAAAACTTGGTATGTAACTTCTGTACTACAAAACTCAGGCCAAGTTCGATTTCGGGTTCAGAGGTCCAGTGGGTTCTGGAGTATGCCCCTTGAAACTTTGAAATTTTGCAAATTTTAGGGTTTCCAACTGATAACTTGTGAATGAAATAATGTATTGTCTTCAAACTTAGTATGGTGCTTGTTTACTACAAAACTCAGGCCAAGTTTGATTTTGGATTCAGAGGTCCAAGGGGTTCTTGAGTTATGCCCCTTGAAACTTTGAAATTGTGCGAATTTTAGGGTTTCTGACTGATAACTTGTGAATGAAATAACATTCTGTCTTTTAATTTGGTATGTAAGTTGTTTTCCATAAAACATAGGCCAGGTATAATTTTGGTTTCACAAGTACACAGGGTACTGGAGTTATGCCTATTTAAACTTTGAAATTTTTGAAACGTGGCGGGGTATCATGTAATGCACCATTACTATTTTTATAAAAGGAATTCTTCCAATTTTGACACAAACTACATGTCATTTGATATAAAATGATTTAGGTCTCTTTGACCCATAAAAAAAGCTATGAAGTGGTTCATATACAGTGTAAAAAGATCCAAACCGTGTTATAGAGTATGATATGTTCCAAAATTAGAGTATTCTTTTGCAAGTAAACATTTTTTGACAAAATTTGATGATGTTGATAACAAGATCATTGACTGATAAGAATAGAACATGCAACCAAATCCATATTATACTGTAAAAAATTAGTTGCTTCATTTTAATGAACCAATCTGATATTGAAACAAAACAAATTGATTATTTTCATATAAAATTCTACTTTAATGCAAAAAGTTACATGTCAATGATCAAAATAAAGTATGCAAATGTTTCTAACTGTACATGGACATGGAAGTGTCATATGTTAATTATGGCAAATCGCTTACTCTAGTGTTCAGAAAAGAGACTTCTTTCATTCATTTGAATTCTGCATATTGGTTTTTGTAATGTCAGATCAATACTTTATTATTGTGTTTAATTATAATGCAACTTTTTCAGAGGTTGGTATGTGAGATTTTTTCTTTGTTAAATTTTTGGCCAAGTTGCATGGAGTGCAAATCCGTGTTATAGTATGGTGAATATCGGGCGGGCGGGGCAAGGGGAAAATAGGGTACCTATTTTGTGAAATCAACTATTCCTACAGTTTTCAACCCAGATCTCTGAAACTATACAGAGAATGTTTTCATATATATTGAAGATGTGCACCTGACTCTTTGGAATTAATTCAGAATTTTTTTCTTACTTTTCCAGACTTAGGAACTTAGTCATTTTTTATCCACATTTTTAACCGAGGGTACCTATTTTGTGAAATCAACTCCTCCTACAGTTTTCAACCTAGATATTTGAAACTTTACAGAATGTTTTTATATTTATTTAAGATATGCACTTGACTTTTTGGAATTATTTCGGAAATTTTTGCTTACTTTTCTGGACTTGGGAACTTAGTCATTTTTATTGATATTTTTAATTGAGGGTACCTATTTTGTGAAATCAACTCCTCCTACAGTTTTCAACCCAGATATTTGAAACTTTACAGAATGTTTCTATATATATATTCAATATGTGCACCTGACAATTAGAATTATTTCAGAATTTTGTTCTTACTTTTCTGGACTTAGGAACTAGTCATTTTTAGCTCACCTGGCCTAAAAGGCCATGTGAGCTTTTGCCATCATTATGTGTCCGTGGTCCATCGACCGTCCGTCCGTCTGTCTGTCTGTCTGTCAACAATTTCAAAAATCTTCTCCTCTGAAACCAGTGGGCCAAATGTAACCAAACTTGGCCTGAATCATCACCAGAGTATGGCTTCTCAAGATTGTGTTCGATTAGGCGGTAGGTCAAACAACATGGCCGCCGTTGCTAAAAATAGAACATGGGGGTAAATTGCAGTTTTTGGCTAATGACTCTAAAACCGTCACAGATATCAAAAATCTGACGGGTAAAAGTGATCAGCATAGTAAGATCTACCTGCCCTGCAAGTTTGAAGAAAATCTAAGAACCCGTCTTGGAGTTATTGCCCTTTCTCCGTAAAATTTTCAAAATTTGTGCAAATTTTATTTTTTATTTCAAAAAGTGTAACAGATAGAGGTCAAGTGTATATTGCAGAAATGTTCAGCATATCAAGATCTACCAACCTTGAAATTTTGAAGAAAATCCAAAAACCCTTGTAGGAGTTATTGGCCTTTTTTCATGGAATTTTCAAAATTTTCATATTTTTCGTTTTTTATTTCCAAAACTATAGCAGGTGAAGGTTAAGTGTAAATTGATAAAATGTTTGCCATGCTGTGTGGATTTCAAAACTGGTGTTTTAATTGTTTATTGACTGCCATTTTCAAAATGGCCGCCGAAAAAAGGCGGGAAAATTCAACATCGTTCGATTTCAATGAAATTTGGTTTCCAAATAGATATTGATGTAGCGACTTCAAAACCGGTGTTGAAAAGTGGTTGTCGACTGCCATTTTCAAAATGGCCACCAAAAAAGGCGGGAAAATTCAGCATTGTCCAATTTCAATGAAATTTGGTTTCCAAAAAGGTATTGATGTCGCAACTTCAAATCTGATGTTAAATATTATTCGTTGACCGCCATTTTCAAAATGGCCACCAAAAAAGGCGGGAAAATTCAACATTGTCCGATTTCAATGAAATTTGGTATCCAAGTGGGAGTTGATGTCACTACTTCAAAACTGATGTTGAAAATTGTTTGTTGACTGCCATTTTCAAATGGCTGCCAAAAAAGGCGGGAAAATTCAACATTGTCCGATTTCAATGAAATTTGGTTTCCAAATAGATATTGATGTTGCAACTTCAAAACCAGTGTTGAAAATTGTTCGTTGACCGCCATTTTCAAAATGGCCACCAAAAAAGGCGGGAATATTCAACATTGTCCGATTTCAATGAAATTTGGTTTCAAAATAGGTATTGATGTCACAACTTCAAAACTGATCTTGAAAAATTGTTCGCGCCAAAAAAGGCGGGAAAATTAAACATTGTCCGATTTCAATGAAATTTGGTTTCCAAATAGAAATTGATGTTGCGACTTCAAAACCGATGATGAAAATTGTTCATTGACTGCCATTTACAGAATGATGTCTCGACTTCAAAACTGGTGATGAAGATGGTCCTTAGCAAGAATGTTTTTTGTCAAAAAAGCTTAACAAAGAAATATAGGAAAACATTATCAGACTTTAAATACAGTTCAAGATGTGTGATTTTTGACGAGCTACCAAAGTTTGAGAGACTGAAGATCAACTGTATAACTTACAATGTTAGCTTGATTGTGGCAGCTGAAAGCCAGGTGAGCGGTACAGGCTCCTGGGAGCCTCTGGTTTATTGACATTTTTAACGGAGGGTACCTATTTTGTGAAATCAACTGTACTCCTCCTACAGTTTTCAACCCAGATATTTGAAACTTTACAGAATGTTTCTATATATATTGAAGATGTGCACCTGACTTTTTGGAATTATTTTGGAAATTTTTTCTTATTTTTCTGGACTTAGGAACTTAGGACATTTTTATCAACATTTTTAATAGAGGGGACCTATTTTGTGAAATCAACTCCTCCTACAGTTTTCAACCTAGATATTTGAAACTTTACAGAATGTTTCTATATATATTCAAGATGTGCACCTGACTTTTGGGAATTATATTAGAGTTTTTTGTCATACTTTTCCGGACTTGGTCATTTTTATCAACATTTTTAACAGAGGGTACCTATTTTGTGAAATCAACTCCTCTTTCAGTTTTCAACCCAGATCTTTAAAACTGTACAGAATGTTTCTATATATATATTGAAGATGTGTACCTGACTTTATGGAATTTTTTCTGAATTTTTTTCCTATTTTTCTGGACTTTGGAAGTTAGTATTTTTTATTAATTTTCAAAAGATGATACCAGAACTGTGAAATTTAGTCCTACTACACTTTCTACCAAGATCCTTGAAATTCGAAAACATATTCTATACAGCCCACACAGACCCATTTACTTGAAAGGTCCATTAAATAAGGCACCTATACAATAAAATCATCAAAACGCAACACGGCCATTTGAGTCTTTGACCCATTTTATGAATGTAAAGTAAGCCACACTAAAATGGCAGGAGTTACTTCCGTTAATTTTGACATCCTAAATACATTTTGGAAACCTTTTCTGAAAGCAATATATGGTCAAAGGATGAATATCTCAAATAAATTGTCAATATAATCAGACTGCACAAACAATCTGCTGCAGTATTGAATTAATTTGCAATTTTATATCAGATTCATTGTTTTAACATGGATGCTTGATCATCAATGAAACATCTTAAAACAGCAGACAGACATTACTACAACTATTTCACTCAAAGTGCAACAGAAATGCATATAGATAATCTACACAACTTACAAAAAAGAACAGGACTTTTTTCAAGAATCTAAAAAAAACACCCTGCACTTTTCAAAGTAAAAAAAATTCATGTATGTAATGTTTATTTTTAGTATGTAATAATGATAGAATATTATTTCTGTGTAGTGTTTGTATAAAGTATAATTATGTAATATTTTTTAGTTCCTTTGCAACATTCGAGCCGAAATTGACCCAGATATTATTGAAGCTGTGAGGCAACTTGACCAGCTTGATGTATTGAAAAATATTGTAGAAAGATCGGCAGAACATGTCAAATTGGAAGAACATGGGGAAAAATGGTTGGTACAAGCTTCGTCTTTTTCCCATATTGAAGCATGCTACAAAAACATCCAGGAATTCTGGGGAAAATTTACAAAAAGCCAGTTAGATAAATATTCAGGAACAGAAAATTTTACAGATGCAAAAACTGTGGTAAAAGTGGATATATCGAAGGATCTGTTTAATGCTCTGATGCTTTTAGAGAAGAAGAAAATGTCAGAGGTTATAGGAGATGTTAGAATACGTTTTTCGGAAAGCTCCGAGTCATTAGAAATGGATTGTAAAGATTTTGGTGACAAGAAAGAACAGGATCTAAAAAGAATTATTAGTAGGTTTCAGACATATATGGTGATGGATTCTGTGGAGGTGCCATATTTAAAGTTGAAAGAAATGAAGAGAGAGAACTTTGTCATTAAATTACAGACTGAATACCCAGATGTCTATATTTATGCTGACAGTGGAAATGAGGCTGAAGCCTCTTTCTTTGTATATATAATTAGTCTTAGTCATGACAGCATAAGAAGTGTTAAACAAGGCATTCAGAGAGAATATTTAAAGACAACTACCAGAACTGGAAGATTTACTCAGTCCCGTTATAGGGATAAGCAGTTATTCTATCAAAGCACTGAAAGCTTTACCCGAAGTTATTCCTATCAAGAGAGAACTCCGAAGATGAAACATTATCAAACTGCTGAGGGACTAACAATCAGAATCTACATGGCAGACATCCGTAACCTCCCTGTTGACTGTATTGTCAATGCGGCTAATGGACATTTGTTACACGGTGGTGGAGTAGCAGCCATCATTGCAGATGCTGCTGGCAGACGTTTTGACGAAGAATGTCAAAGTTATATTAAAAGTTATGGTCAAATTGATGTTGGTGAATGTTGTGTTACGAATGCAGGAAATCTCCCATATAAACGTGTTATCCATGGCGTTGGACCTCAGTGGTCCAAACATAAGCCAGCAGAATGCTCTGATTTGTTACAGAAGACGATAGAACAATGTATACAAATGGCCAATGCACATGGAATGAAGTCTGTAGCCATACCATCTATCAGTGCAGGTATTTATTTACTTATTGTCTTGCCTGCAACAAAAGTAAAACATAGTTATCTAAATTCTGTCATCATCTGTGGCAGCCTCAACAATTGTAAGAAGTTTTTAGCCGAGTTGCGTCCAGGCGTCAACTTTTGGTTTCCGCATGATATCTTGAGAACCACATGTCATATCTAAATTGCACAGACATGAGTTATGATTAGAGGAAGATCCCTATTGATTTTGAGGTTTGTGCGACAAAGGTCAAGGTCACAAATTCTAAAAATAGAACAAAAATTTGACTTATTCGTTTCCACACAATATCTCCAGAACCACATTACACATCCAAATGATACAAAAATGAAACATTTCATCACATGTTCGGTATTATTTGATAATGAAAATAGCTAAAAAAAATTTTATTGTTCATACAAAAGTAGTTTTTAGCTCACCTGGCCAAAGGCCATGTGAGCTTTTGCCATCACTCGGCATCCGTCGTCCGTCCGTTAACTTTTATTCAAAGATCTTCTCCTCTGAAACTACTGGGCCAATACTAACCAAACTTAACCTGAATCATCACCAGGGTATGCTCTTTCAAGTTTGTGATTTTTATGTCCGTAGACCAAACAACATGGCCACTGTTACTAAAAATAGAACATAGGGGTAAATTGCTGTTTTTTGCAAATTACTCGAAAACCATTACAGATATCAAAATTCTGACATGTGGTAAAAATGATCAGCATGATGAGATCTACCTGCCCTGCAATTTTGGAGAATATCCGTTCACCCGTCTTGAGTTATTGCCCCTTTTTCGTAAAATTTTCAGTTTTTCGTTACTTTTGGTCTTATATATTGAAATTGATAGAAGATAGAAGTGAAGTTTGTATAATAAAAATGGTCAGCATAGTAAGATCTACATGTCCTGCAATTTTGAAGAAAATCTGACAACCCACATAGGAGTTATTGCTGTTTTTTCTTTGAATTTTCACAATTTTTGAACGTTTTTACTTTTATTTCAAAAACTGTTTGAGATAAAGGTTAAATGTGAATTGCAAAAGTGTTGAGGTTTTCCAGAACTACAATTTCTACATATGTCCAGCAGGTTCACATCTCATCCAAGATGGCCACCAGCGGGGAAGATAGTTTAACATAGGACCCTATGGGAAATGCATTCAAAGATCTTCTCCTCTGAAACCACTGAGCCAATGGGGACCAAATTTTGTCACAATAGTCCTTGGGTTGTCCCCTTTAAAGTTTGTGATTTTTGCATTTGTACCTCATCCAAGATGGCTGCCAGCGTGGAGCACAGTTTAACATAGGGACCCTATGGGAAATGCATTCAAATGTCTTCTCCTCTGAACCCACAGAGCCAATTGGAACCAAACTTGGTTACAATAGTCTTTAGATGTTTTCCTTCAAAGTTTGTGATTTTTATGTTCATACCTCATTCAAGATGGCCACCAGCAGGGAACTTAACATAGGGACCCTATGGGAAATGCATCCAAAGATCTTCTCCTCTGAAACTACCAAGCCAAATTGAACCAAACTTGGTCACAATAGTCCTTGGGTGGTCCCCTTTAAAGTTTGTGATTTTTACGTTCTTACCTCATCCAAGATAGCCGCCAGCGTGGAACATAGTTTAACATAGGGACTCTATGGGAAATGCATTCAAATGTCTTCTCCTCTGAACTACTGAGCCAGTTGGAACCAAACTTAGTTACAATTGTCTTTGGGTGATCCCTTCCAAAATTTGTGATTTTTAGTTTGTACCTCATCCAAGAATGAAAATGTAACATCTGCTGAACTGATTTATTGTATGAATGGGTGACAATGAATAAAACCAGTGACCAGGTGAGCGATTCAGGCTCATGTGAGCCTCTAGTTTATATTGCTAGAACATGTAAATTCATTTTATAGTTCTAATTATGTTCACCAACACACTTTTTTGGGGTGTCAATAATATTAGATAGAATGAAAAGTCAGAATTAAAAAAGGGAGGTAATTAATTTAATATGAAGAAGTGTTCAATATTACTAAAAGTTTTTTGCAATGTGCAGTAAAAATAAAATCTTAGATGAAAAAAAAAAAAAAAACATTTGTGTATTCTGATTTTTTGTAAATTATTGATTTCAGCAATACATATTACCTGAAGTATAAGGGGAACCCCTGCTCAATTTTTTTTTGAATGGTGGTCTGAAATGGGTTGTAATGGATAGTGGAGCTTTCAGTTGTAATGGAAACAAAACCAGAACACTGAATCTTTGAAAAAAAGTGTTCTGTTACATATTTTCCGTCACAATATAAATTAGATTATAAGGGGAACCCCTGCCAATTTTTTATACGACCGCAAAAATTTTTGTGGTCGTATAATGGTATGGTGCTGTTGTCGTCGTTGTCGTTGTCGTCGTCTGTAGACACTTTTGTTTTGGGTCAATAACTTTTGTTCCAGTTGACTAATCCTTATGAAATTTTAACACAATGTTCCTTGGCACATAAGAAGGGCTTTGCTTAGTTTTGGCTATTGTGGCCCCACCCGTTTTTAAAAAAGGGGCCAAAAAGTGTTAAATTTGATGTTTTCAAATATTTGACTGTAAAATCTTTATTATTTATCAGATTATGATGGGGTTTCCTTCAGTGTCCTCCTGAGGAAATTTCCAATCAGTTGTATGCCAAAGGATTTACGTGGCATGTGCCGTTCACAAGATAAATGGGGCCCAAAAGGGGCGAATTTCAAAAATTTTATTTTTTTAAAATTTTTAGTCTGATTTTGATGCAGTTTTTTGCAATGGATTCCTTATGAAATTTTACGTAGCACTGCACCATCAGATTTCTGATAACTGTTCTTTTTCCCAAGCTATATGAGGGGCACAAGGGGGCAAAAATTGTGAATATACGGATTACCTAAAATTTTTATTTTTCATCTGATTTCAATGGGATTTTTTTCTCTAGATTCCTCTCATTGTAGGCTTTTAGTAGTATGGCGACGGATTTAGCGTAGCTCTTACCGTTTCCGAGCTATTAGGGGTCAAAGGGGCCAAAATTGCAACTTTTAGAAATATGTAAAATCTTTATTTTACATCAGATTTTGATGGAATTTTTTTCTTTGGATTCCTCTTAATGTAAGCTTTCCGTGGTATGTCAACTGTTTTGACATAGCTCATACCGTTTCTGAGCTATAAGGGGTCAAATGGGCTAAATTGCAATATTTCAAAATATGTAAATCTTTATTTTTCATTGGATTTCAACATGAGTTTTTTCTTTGGATTTCTCTTGATGGTAATCAACAGAATTTCTTAGCTCTAGCAATATCCTAGTAATAAGGGATTAAAATGGCTAATTTTTATTTTCACAAGTTTGTGTCCAGTTAATTCATGTGTCATGGTCCAGCAAATTACTGTGTCCACATTCATTTTAGTTTACCATTGTTCAAATTTCAGTGGTCGACATGCTGCGGTCGTATCATGCTGCGCTCAGCGTAGCCCTTTATTTTTTTAGCTCGCCAGGACGAATGTCCGGACAGCTATTGTCATACCCCCGGCGTCGGCGTCAGCAGAACTTTAACCTGGCTTGTGGAATTAAGACCTGAATAGCTAGGATGTTTATATTTTGGTATGTGACTTCCTTGTGATGAGAGCTTTCTTCTGGTACTATATTTGTAGACATTTTTACCTTGACCTTGCCCTTAGGGCAATTTTCAAAAAATTTTAACCTTGCCTCTA